>JARQOD010000341.1:134100-164087 GCA_033576555.1 Oophaga sylvatica
GTTGGAATCATCCACAACGTGCTCTGGAAACAATGGATGGGGGCGCAGTTATTATAGCTGAGGTGATGTTGTGGTCACCAATCGGAGCTGAAGGGCGTTTTGAAAGAAAACAAAGTCCGGCCTCCGCCGCTGACTAATGCATCGTTAATGAGGTCGCACATTGTTCACAAAAAGGTGCCAGATTCAGCGATATATACTTACCAGCGGGGGCGCCGATGATAAAATAGGGTCCGGAACGATGTCAGCGACGAGCGAGATCACAGCAGGATCTCAGCAGGGGCCACGTCATCGCTAGATGCCGCACACAACAACATCGCTAACGAGATCGCTAAATAGTGACTTTTTTAGCGATCCCGTTAGCGATATTGTTTAGTGTGGCATACCCTTAAGTCAAGGCTAGAGTGTTTAAATACCACAATAAGGTCCGAAAAAAACAAAAAGACATAAATAGATGGCCCAGCTGAGTATACCTGAGTGAGACCGCGTCCCTGCCACCCCAACGCGCGTTTCGGCGCGGTGCCTTCTTCCGGGGGTATGGCATCACATAAAACAGAGCGGTATATATATCCATAGTGGCCAATCAAACAGAGAGGTGTCGGAATTCCCAGCTCTCATAGCGACGCATGAGCGACCCCGTGACCCGGAAGTGACTACCACCGAGTGCGTCATCAGCTGGGCAGGAACGCAGCGCCCAGCCCCGCCCACAGGTGAAGTGGGTTAGCTGGGAGCGCGTCACCGGCAACAGCCGATTGAAGACGCCGTCGGGATAGCAACCATCGGGCAGGGAGCGCGCATGCGCACGGGAGCAAAATGAAGGAATATCGTGAAGACAAAAAGTGAACACAGAAGGAATAAAAAACCAGCACATAAAGAAAGGTACCAATACAGATACTAGGATAATGTTTACAAAAAAGAGCTAGATACACAAAAATAAGCAGGTGCATAATAGGAGCAAAAGTGCAGGTACTGACAAGATGAAAAATAAAAACATAAATATAAATTTAAATTTACATTGTGTAATATATAATATATAATAATATTACATGAATCATAATAATGTAATATAAGTGAGTAACCAACAGTGAATGAGGACAAAGTGTGACCAAAGAAGAATATATATAAGACGACTTGTAGATCCGTTCCGTCTGAATAGAATGCCAAGGAAATATACATCAGTCATTGGATCAAAGAATCTAAAACAAAAAGATGATAAATTAAAACATAATAAAAGATGCCATTAAAAGCATGCTACAAGTGATCAGAGAAAGGACGCAAAACTCAGTTATTTTTCAATAATTTGAATGAGAATCATCTCAATATTCATTTGACTTACAAATGTAATTTTCAGAGGATTGATTTTTTGGATGTCATGGTGGAAGAGACTCTAATGGGTCTCTGTCTGCCGATGTTTTCCGTAAAGGATACATCGGTCAATTCCGTTTTACATGCGTCATCATCCCACCCTCCCCACGTGATTAATTCAGTCCCCACAGGTCAATTTCTACGAATTAGAAGGATTTGTTCCTCTGATGAGACCTTTGAGGCACAAGCTGGGACATGAAGCAACGCTTTCTAGATCGCGGTTACAGTAAAAGATCGATTAAGAGGGCATATAATCGAGCTAGAAACACTGATAGACAACATCTGTTGTATTCATCTGCTCAACGTCAATCTAGGAATCAGGTGAGTTTGGTTACTCAATTTCATTCTAGATGGAGGGAGATGTATAATGCTATTGAAAAATTTTGGCCCATATTGCTTGTGGACCCTGTTTTGAAAAACTATTTATCGGATAGACCTTCGGTGGTTGCTAGGAGATCCGACAATTTGGGTGACCATTTAGTGAGGAGCTATCTTAAAACCACCCACTCCTCCTCCTTTATTTCCCTCCATCCCCACTCCCCATGCACAAACATGGGGATCCAGACCTTGTGGCAAATGCATTGCTTGCCCTAATATTATCCATGCTAAAAATTTTTTTCATCTGATGGGAATGAATTTGTTATTACTCAATCTATTACCTGCTCTACGAGCATGGTTGTGTACTATGGTACATGTCCATGCGAGATGATTTATGTGGGCCTTACAACTCGTGCCCTTAAATTACGTGTACGTGAACACGTTCGTGATATTCTGGCGGCTGCTAAAGAGAGTGACGTTGGGTCTCTAAAAACTATACCCCGCCACTTTAAAACTCACCATTCTTGTGATCCTTCTGGCTTTTTGGTTAGGGGCATTGATAGGTTGGTTCCAAATTTACGTGGTGGTAATTATGGGCGCCTGCTGGCACAGAGAGAGGCTAGATGGATCTGGAGGCTACGTACTCTTCATCCCCAAGGTTTAAATGAGAGTCTGAGTTTTGCGTCCTTTCTCTGATCACTTGTAGCATGCTTTTTAATGGCATCTTTTATTATGTTTTAATTTATCATCTTTTTGTTTTAGATTCTTTGATCCAATGACTGAAGTGATTAAACAGAGTCAGCATGGGTTTGTAACTAATAAGTCATGTCAGACTAACTTAATTTCCTTCTATGACAGAATCACTGACTGGGTGGATCAGGGAAATGCTGTAGATATAGTATATCTTGACTTCAGCAAAGCATTTGACAAAGTATCTCACACAATCCTTATTGAAAAAATGACTAAGTATGGAATGGACAAGGCAACTGTTAGGTGGATTCATAACTGGCTTAGTGATCGGACTCAAAGAGTGGTCGTAAATGGCTGCACATCCAGTTGGAAGAATGTCTCAAGTGGGGTACCACAAGGCTCTGTTTTGGGCCCTGTATTGTTCAACATCTTTATCAATGATTTAGATGAAGGAATTGAGGGTAAACTGATCAAATTTGCTGATGACACAAAGCTAGGAGGGGTAGCTAATACTAGAGAAGAGAGAGAGGATTCAAAAAGATATAAATAAACTGGAGCAGTGGGCAGCAACTAACAGAATGGTTTTTAACAGGGAAAAATGCAAAGTACTACATCTGGGCAATAAAAATGAAAAAAGCATATACAAAATGGGAGGAATAGGGCTAAGTAACAGCACATTGAAAAAGACTTGGGTATACTAATTGATCACAGACTGAACATGAGTCAACAGTGTGATGCAGCAGCAAAAAAGGCAAATACAATTCTAGGATGTATCAACAGAAGCATACAGTCTAGATCACGTGAGGTCATTATTGCCCTCTACTCCTCTTTGGTCAGACCTCATCTGGAATACTGTGTCCAGTTTTGGGCACCACATTTTAAAAAAGACATCAACAAACTGGAGCAAGTTCAGAGAAGAGCCACCAGAATGGTGACCGGTCTGCAAACCATGTCCTATGAGGAACGGTTGCAGGATTTGGGAATGTTTAGCTTGCAAAAAAGAAGACTGAGAGGAGACTTAATAGCTGTCTACAAATATCTCAAGGGCTGTCACATTGTAGAAGGATCATCTTAATTCTCATTTGCACAAGGAAAGACTAGAAGCAATGGGATGAAACTGAATGGGAGGAGACACAGATTAGATATTAGAAAAAACTTTTTGACAGTTAGGGTGATCAAGGAGTGGAACAGGCTGCCACGAGAGGTGGTGAGTTCTCCTTCAATGGAAGTCTTCAAACAGAGGCTGGACAGACATCTGTCTGGGATGATTTAGAGAATCCTGCTTTGAGCAGGGGGTTGGACCAGATGGCCCAGGAGGTCCCTTCCAACTCTACCATTCTATGATTCTATATTTCCTTGGCATTCTATTCAGACGGAACGGATCTACAAGTCGTCTTATATATATTCTTCTTTGGTCACACTTTGTCCTCATTCACTGTTGGTTACTCACTTATATTACATTATTATGATTCATGTAATATTATTATATATTATATATTACACAATGTAAATTTAAATTTATATTTATGTTTTATTTTTCATCTTGTCAGTACCTGCACTTTTGCTCCTATTATGCACCTGCTTATTTTTGTGTATCTAGCTCTTTTTTGTAAACATTATCCTAGTATCTGTATTGGTACCTTTCTTTATGTGCTGGTTTTTTATTCCGTTCTGTGTTCACTTTTTGTCTTCACGATATTCCTTCATTTTGCTCCCGTGCGCATGCGCGCTCCCTGCCCGATGGTTGCTATCCCGACGGCGTCTTCAATCGGCTGTTGCCGGTGACGCGCTCCCAGCTAACCCACTTCACCTGTGGGCGGGGCTGGGCGCTGCGTTCCTGCCCAGCTGATGACGCACTCGGTGGTAGTCACTTCCGGGTCACGGGGTCGCTCATGCGCCGCTATGAGAGCTGGGAATTCCGACACCTCTCTGTTTGATTGGCCACTATGGATATATATACCGCTCTGTTTTATGTGATGCCATACCCCCGGAAGAAGGCACCGCGCCGAAACGCGCGTTGGGGTGGCAGGGACGCGGTCTCACTCAGGTATACTCAGCTGGGCCATCTATTTATGTCTTTTTGGTTTTTTCGGACCTTATTGTGGTATTTAAACACTCTAGCCTTGACTTAGGATGTGTGTGCATCACTCTCTTTACATTGTCATGCCCTGAGTTTAGTTACTATTTGCATTTTTGCATTAGGTCCCTATATTTTCTCCTTATTATATGGTATCCTTATTGCTGCTGCACCTGTCTGTTACCAACCTCCCTGCTTTGTTGGTTTATCACTGCCATCCTTGGTACATTTTAAATTTGTGTATTTAAATAAAATTTGTATTTTCCTTTTTTTGAGTAGTGCATTTCCTTTATTTGATTTATTTATAGCGGGTTTTTATGATTGGCAGCTGTCACGCTAAAAGACGCTTTTTATTGCAAAAAATAGTTTTTTGCATTACCACATTTTGAGAGCTATAATTTTTGCATATTTTGGCCCACAGAGTCATGTGAGGTCTTATTTTTTGCGGTACGAGTTGACGTTTTTATTGGTACCATTTTTGAGCACATGACATTTTTTGATCGCTTTTTATTTCGATTTTTGGGAGGTTAGAATGAACAAAAATAAGCAATTCATGAATTTCTTTTGGGGGAGGCGTTTATACCGTTTCGCGTGTGGTAAAATTGATAAAGCAGTTTTATTCTTCGGGTCAGTACGATTACGGCGATACCTCATTTATATCATTTTTTTTGTTTTGGCGCTTTTATAGAATAAAAAAATTTTATATAAAAAATAATTATTTTTGCATCGCTTTATTCTGCGAGCTATAACTTTTTTATTTTTTCGCGGATGATGCTGTATGGCGGCTCGTTTTTTGCGGGACAAGATGTAGTTTTCAGCGGTACCATGTTTATTTATATCAGTCTTTTTGATCGTTTGTTATTCCACTTTTTGTTCGGCGGTATGATGAGAAAGCATTGATTTTTTTGCTTCGGTTTTTTTTTTTTAAGGGGTTCACTAAAGGGGTTAACTAGTGGGACAGTTTTATAGGGGGGTCGTTACGGATGCGGCGATACCAAATATGTGTTATTTTATTGTTTTGTTTTTTATTTACATGAAGAAATGAATTTATTGGGGAATATTTTTTTTTTGTTATGATTTTTTTTAACACTTGATATTTTTATTTTTTTACATTTTTAATTTGTCCCAGGGTGGGACATCACTGTATAATACCAGATCGCTGGTGTGACAGAGTGCACAGCACTCTGTCACACCAGCGATCGCTCTGGCATCGCTGCAGACTTCTCAGTGCCTGCTTTGAGCAGGCACTGAGGAAGCCGCCTTCCTGCAGGACCCGGATGGACCCTGGCGCCATCTTGGATCTGGGGTCCTGCAGGGAGGAGGGACCTTCGGAACAGCACGACACATCGCACTGTTGAGAGGGTCTCAGGGGAGCGCGCAGGGAGCCCCCTCCCTGCGCGATGCTCCCCTGTGCCCCCGGTACACCGCGATCATGTTTGATCGCGGTGTACCAGGGGTTAATGTGCCGGGAGCAGTCCATGACCGATCCTGACACATAGTGCCGGGTGTCAGCTGTGATAATCAGCTGACACGAGGCGGCGATTAGCTGCGCTTCCCCCGGGAGCGCAGCTGATCGCTATGACGTACTATCCCGTCCATGGTCAGATTGTCACGGGTTTTATGGACGGGATAGTACGTCGGATGTTAGAGAGGGGTTAAACCGCACTCTTGTTAACCCTTGCTCTGCATCCTTGTACCTGCTTAAACTTGTGCTGTGGGGGGTCATAAAAGTCAGGAAGGCCATTGTGTGTCTTGTGCCTTTTCTTATCTCCAGCCTAAATGGAATTTGAACCTGTCCTCAGGTCTTTTTGGCACAAAGAACTTTTATATACAGTGGCTTACGAAAGTATTCACCCCCTTGGCATTTTTCATGTTTTGTTACCTCACAACCAGGAATTTCACTGTTTTTTTGAGGGTTTGAACATGTCTACAACTGTGAACATTTAGTTTTCTTTTCATTGTGAGGCAAACAAGAAATAAGACAAAATAACTGAAAACTTCAATGTGCATTACTATTCACCCTCTAAAGTCAGCACTTTGTAGAGCCTCCTTTCACAGCAATTACAGCTTCAATAAAGGTACTGCCACACTAAACGCTCCCGCTAACGATCACAATAACGACGCATACTAATGCGATCGTTTTTGTGATCGTTTTAATGTCGCTAGTAGCTGCCACACTTAGTGATCTCGTTAGCGACTCATAAGCGGTTAGCGATCTCATTAACGACTTTAACTGTCATTGTGATGTAAAAAACAGCGCACATCGCTCACAAAAGGTGCCAGACACAGCGATATAGCGTCACCAGCGGGACGCCAACGATCTAAATACGGTCCAGAACTCTAGTGAACGATCAGCGAGATCACAGCAGGGGCCACGTCGTTGCTACATGCCACACACAACGAGGTCACGAACGAGATCGCTAAATAGTGATGTTTTTTAGCGATCTCGTTAGCAACCTTGTTTAGTGTGGCATACCCTTAATTCTCTAGGAGCTTTCCACATCTTGCCAGTGTGATTTTTGCTTATTTCTCAAGGCAAAACTGCTCCAGCTCCTTTACGTTAGATGGTTTCCTCTGGTGAACAGCAATCTTCAAGTCGGCTGACCACAGATTCTCAATTGGATTAAGGTCTGAACCTTGACTAGGCCACGCCAAAACATTTACACGTTTCCCCTTAAACCACTCTAGTGCTGCTTTAGCAGTATGCTTTGCGTCATTTTCTTGATGGAAGATGAACCTATGGCACATACAGTGACACACACAAATTGCCCCCACATACAGTGACACACATGGCCCCCACATACAGTGACACACAGTGCCCCCACATACAGTGACACACAGTGCCCCCACATACAGTGACACACAGTGCCCCCACATACAGTGACACACATGGCCCCCACATACAGTGACACACACAATGCCCCCACATACAGTGACACACACAAATTGCCCCCACATACAGTGACACACATGGCCCCCACATACAGTGACACACACACAGTGCCCCCACATACAGTGACACACAGTGCCCCCACATACAGTGACACACAGTGCCCCCACATACAGTGACACACATGGCCCCCACATACAGTGACACACACACAGTGCCACCACATACAGTGACACACAGTGCCCCCACATACAGTGACACACAGTGCCCCCACATACAGTGACACACAGTGCCCCCACATACAGTGACACACATGGCCCCCACATACAGTGACACACACACATGACCCCCACATACAGTGACACACACGTGCCCCCACATACAGTGACACACACAGTGCCACCACATACAGTGACACACACAGTGCCACCACATACAGTGACACACAATGCCCCCACATACAGTGACACACACAGTGCCCCCACATACAGTGACACACACACAGTGCCACCACATAGTGACACACACAGTGCCCCCACATACAGTGACACACACACAGTGCCCCCACATACAGTGACACACACACAGTGCCCCCACATACAGTGACACACACACAGTGCCCCCACATACAGTGACACACACAGTGCCACCACATACAGTGACACACAGTGCCCCCACATACAGTGACACACAGTGCCCCCACATACAGTGACACACAGTGCCCCCACATACAGTGACACACATGGCCCCCACATACAGTGACACACACACAGTGCCACCACATACAGTGACACACAGTGCCCCCACATACAGTGACACACAGTGCCCCCACATACAGTGACACACAGTGCCCCCACATACAGTGACACACATGGCCCCCACATACAGTGACACACACACATGACCCCCACATACAGTGACACACACAGTGCCCCCACATACAGTGACACACACAGTGCCACCACATACAGTGACACACACAGTGCCACCACATACAGTGACACACAATGCCCCCACATACAGTGACACACACAGTGCCCCCACATACAGTGACACACACACAGTGCCACCACATAGTGACACACACAGTGCCCCCACATACAGTGACACACACACAGTGCCCCCACATACAGTGACACACACACAGTGCCCCCACATACAGTGACACACACACAGTGCCCCCACATACAGTGACACACACACAGTGCCCCCACATACAGTGAAACACCCACAGTACCCCCACATAGTGACACACACAGTGCCCCCACATACAGTGACACACATGGCCCCCACATACAGTGACACACACACACATGGCCCCCACATACAGTGACACACACACAGTGCCCCCACTTACAGTGACACACAGTGCCCCCACATACAGTGACACACACACAGTGCCCCCTGTACACTGTGAGCTTCTGGAGGCCGAGGCTCTAGGTACAGGTGCTTCTCACAAAATTAGAATATCATCAAAAAGTTACCTTATTTCAGTTCTTCATTACAAAAAGTGACTCTCCTATATTCTATATATAGAGTCATTACACAGAGTGATCTATTCTATATATAGAGTCATTACACACAGAGTGATCTATTCTATATATAGAGTCATTACACAGAGTGATCTATTCTATAGAGTCATTACACACAGAGTGATCTATTCTATAGAGACATTACACACAGAGTGATCTATTCTATAGAGACATTACACACAGTGATCTATTCTATAGTCATTACACACAGAGTGATCTATTCTATAGAGTCATTACACACAGAGTGATCTATTCTATAGAGTCATTACACACAGAGTGATCTATTCTATAGAGTCATTACACAGAGTGATCTATTCTATAGAGACATTACACACAGAGTGATCTATTCTATATATAGAGACATTACACACAGAGTGATCTATTCTATATATAGAGTCATTACACAGAGTGATCTATTCTATATATATAGACATTACACACAGAGTGATCCATTTCACGTGTTTATTTCTGTTAATGATGATTATGGTTTACAGCCAATGAAAACCCAAAAGTCATTATCTCAGTAAATTAGATACTTTATAACACCAGCTTGAAAAATGATTATAAAATCTGAAATGTTGGCCTACTGAAATGTATGATCAGTAAATGCACTCAATACTTGGTCGGGGCTCCTTTTGCATCAATTACTGCATCAATGTGGCGTGGCATGGAAGCGATCAGCCTGCGGCACTGCTGAGGGGTTATGGAAGCCCAGGTCGCTTTGATAGCAGCCTTCAGCTCGTCTGCATTGTTGGGTCTGGTGTCTCTCATCTTCCTCTTGACAATTCCTCATAGATTCTCTATGGGGTTAAGGTCAGGCGAGTTTGCTGCCAATCAAGCACAGTGATACTGTTGTTTGTAAACCAAGTATTGGTACTTTTGGCAGTGTGGACAGGGGCCAAGTCCTGCTGGAAAATGAAATTTCCATCTCCAAAAAGCTTGTCGGCAGAGGAAGCATGAAGGGCTGTAAAATGTCCTGGTAGACGGTTGCGCTGACTTTGGCCTTGATAAAACACAGTGGACCTACACCAGCAGATGACATGGCTCCCCAAACCATCACTGATTGTGGAAAACTTCACACTAGACATTGGAAATCAAGGTCCCAGAGTCTGGAGGAAGAGTGGAGAGGCCACAATCTAAGCTGCTGGAGGTCTAGTGTGAAATTTCCACAATTAGTGGAAAAATATTTAGAGTTGAGAGTCCTCAGTGGTTGATACCTTTTAATGGCTAACTGAAAAGATGGTAAAAAATTGCAAGCTTTCGAGACTACTCAGGTCTCTTCATCAGGCTGAACTAATACAAAATCTGAAGAATCACATATTTATACACAAAAACACAGAAAAAATGCAATAGGTAAGACAAGTGACGTGAAGCAGAATAGTCATTATGGCAGAGGGATGAGCATAAATATTGGAACAGTTCATAGATAAGGAGAGAAAGTTTTATTACCCTCTGATTGGGGTCTGGTAATGTTTTGTGATGTTTTCACAGGGTATTTGGAGTAAATTCTTTAATTGATGTAATAGGCCATAAAACCATGTGACAGGTTCATTCCAGCATTAAGAGTGTCAAAGGTCACCATCAATTTGTATTCGCAAATTCTTCTCTGTCTCTGAGATGTGAATCTGCTTCTTAGTACCAGTTTTTTCATATCTGACATGCTATGATCAGGGGAGCAAAAATGTTTTGCCACAGGTAGATCCATTCTTTTTTCTCTTATTGTGTGGCGATGAGAATTCCCAAAGGACTCTGGATTACAAACCCAATTCTTCACACCTACAATACCCATTATGCAAAAAACCTTTGTCACAGGACGTCTGAGAGACTTAGGAACCATCTTTTGCATGTCTGCTACAGCATAAGGAGTAACGTCCAAGGGCAACTTGAAAGCCTAAGGAAAACACTTCCAGAAACCACAGAACAAAAATTACAACAATACTACAACAAACTACGGACCTTTCTGATTCATAACAAAGAAAAGAAACTACACAGACTGCGTCTCAATTCCGGACTCTATACAAACAGATCCAAAACAAAACCTGACAACTCTGACAACCACTCCATTCCAGACACAAAAGCATCTAACTGTGTCATCAATCTCTCGGATTACAAACCCAACAAAGTGGAGCTTGCCGTGCTTTCTAGAGGACTCTCATTTTGTCCCACTAAGGCCCTGGATAAAACTGAACTCTGCAGTGATATGGAACATTTTTTCAGGAGACTGCGCCTGAGGGAATACTTCAATGATACAGAAGATTCAGAAAACACTCGGACTGAAGGAAAAGGGATCTCAACAACCAAGAAGAGGTCAGACTGGACACCTCCTCCTGGACGCAACCCTCATTTGGATAAATATATAGACTCATTCAGATATTTGATAAAATCCACCATCATAGCCACCAACAAGAGACAAGCATCCAACATCAGTGCCCAGGAGAGAAAGGCTATACAGTCTCTGAAAACCAACAAAGAAATCATCATTAAACCTGCTGACAAGGGAGGTGCAATAGTCATGATGAACACATCAGACTATATGAAGGAAGCAAACAGACAACTTACGGACACACGCTACTACAGAAAACTGGAGTCGGACCCTACACAGGACTATTACAAGGAACTAAGCAAGTTGGTATCTTGTCTGTCTGACAAATCCATAAGAGCCGATGACCTGATACCAGAGAGTCCAAGAACAGGGACATTCTACATGCTTCCCAAAATCCACAAAGCTGGGAATCCAGGGAGGCCGATTATTTCATGTGTGGGACACCCTTACTGAGCAGGTATCTGGATGGGTAGAGGGTATTCTTAAACCTCTGGTAAAGGATACACCCAGCTACATTCAGGACACAACTGACCTACTGAATAAACTAGCGGCAATAGGTCCTCTACCAGAAGGAACCATCCTGGCCACCATGGATGTGGAATCCTTGTACTCTAATATCCCACACCAGGATGGATTAAATACCTGCAAAGACTTCATGAAAAACACCGCAAATGATGCTGATTCTGTGGTGAAACTCACAAAATTCATCCTCACCCACAATTACTTTGAATTTGACAACAAGATCTATTTACAGGAGACTGGCACAGCGATGGGAAGTAAAATGGCTCCACAGTATGCAAATCTTTTCATGGCCAAGCTTGAAAGCGACTTTCTGTCCTCATGTCCCACCAGGCCTCGGGCCTACTACCGCTACATTGATGACATTTTAATCATCTGGACGGAGTCTGAGCAACAGCTAAAGACGTTCCACAAACAGTTCAATCAATTTCATCCCACCATCAACTTAACACTTAACTACTCCAGCACTGAAATTAACTTTTTGGACACCATCATTAAACTGAAGGACAATGAAATAGAGACATCCCTGTATCAGAAGCCAATCGACCATCCAACATACCTTAAATGGGACAATTTCCATCCAAAACACATAAAAAACTCTATTGTCTACAGCCAAGCGATCAGATACAACCGTATATGTTCCAACCCCATGGATAGAGATGAACACCTTGGTCGCCTTAGAAAGACCTTTTTAAATCAGGGCTACCATCCAAGAACAATTGAAAACCAAATTACAAGAGCCACCAGAATATCAAGGGATCACCTGCTACATTACAAAGCTAAAGAAGAAAATAACCGGGTGCCTCTAGTGGTCACCTACAATCCAAATCTGGAGGTGCTAAAGGGAGCTACACGGAAACTACAACCTTTACTACAAAAAGGTGCCCGGTTACAATCCATATTTCCAGACCCCCCACTACTGTGTTTTAGACAGCCCCCAAATCTAAGAAGCATCATTGTCAGAAGTTCCCTGTCCTCCCCAACAGCTGCAGGAACCTTGCCTTGCAATCAGAAGAAATGCAAAACCTGTCCATTTATAATGACCACGGACAAGATAAAGATCCCCAACTCACATCAGGACTACAAGATACCAGGTACTTTCAGCTGCATCACATCTAATGTTGTGTACCTAATTATATGTACTAAATGTCCAACTGGGGGTCTGTATGTGGGGAGACCGGGCAAAAACTGAGAACAAGGATGAATTCTCATCGCCACACAATAAGAGAAAAAAGAATGGATCTACCTGTGGCAAAACATTTTTGCTCCCCTGATCATAGCATGTCAGATATGAAAATACTGGTACTAAGAAGCAGATTCACATCTCAGAGACAGAGAAGAATTTGCGAATACAAAATGATGGTGACCTTTGACACTCTTAATGCTGGAATGAACCTGTCACATGGTTTTATGGCCTATTACATCAATTAAGGAATTTACTCCAAATACCCTGTGAAAACATCACAAAACATTACCAGACCCCAATCAGAGGGTAGTAAAAATTTCTCTCCTTATCTATGAACTGTTCCAATATTTATGCTCATCCCTCTGCCATAATGATTATTCTGCTTCACGTCACTTGTCTTACCTATTGCATTTTTTCTGTGTTTTTGTGTATAAATATGTGATTCTTCAGATTTTGTATTAGTTCAGCCTGATGAAGAGACCTGAGTAGTCTCGAAAGCTTGCAATTTTTTACCATCTTTTCAGTTAGCCATTAAAAGGTATCAACCACTGAGGACTCTCAACTCTAAATATTTTTCTATCTACTGGCTAACACGGTACGAAGATATACATCTTTACTGTATCACAATTAGTGGAAACAGGGGAACCCACGCAGTCTTTTAAATGTATTTATAGTGTAGGAGACGGCTGATGAATACTTTAATCTACCGCCGCTTTCTGTCGCTGTTATCAGCTGAATATAGCTCTCAACATTGTCTCTTGCTATCGCTGATTGTAGCACCAGCAGAGGAGAATGATGTGAGGTGTCCTCAGCACCCGGAGCCAGGGAACAGCGCCGCTGCTTCCCAGGTGCCGATTACGTGTGGTATTGATGTGGCACACGGTTGCCAAATGTTTGCCACAAGTATTCATAGAATCATAGAATGTTAGAGTTGGAAGGTACCTCAAGGATCTTCGTGTCCAACCCCCGCTCAATGCAGGATTCACTAATAAACCATCTCAACAGATGTTGTCTGTTCAGCCTTTGTTTGAAGACTCCCATTGAATGAGAACTCACCACCTCTCATGGCAGCCTGTTCCACTCATTGATCACCCTCACTGTCAAAAAGTGTTTTCTTATATCTAATCTGTATCTTCTCTTTTTCAGTTTCATTCCATTCTTTCTCTTGTTTCCATGTGAAAATGAGAGTAATCATGATCCTCTACACTGTGACATTCCTTCAGATATTTGTAGACAGCTATTAAGTCTCCTTTGTAGCTAAACATTCCCAGATTCTTTAGCTGTTCCTCGTAAGACATAGATGGCAGTCCGCTCACCATCCTGGTAGCTCTTCTCTGAACTTGCTCCAGTTTTCAATGTATTTTTTACATACTTGGTCATTTTTTCAATAAGGATAGTACGAGATACTTTATCAAATGCTTTGGTGAAGTCGAGATACACGATATCTAATAAATTTCCCTGATCCACTTGTGTGGCCCAGCTATGTAAGGCACACATAAATCCAGGAGAATGCACAGGAAGGTAACCGCAACGCTTGATATCCATTCACGTCACTCACACTTTCAGACACACCCATCAGGGGTATAAGAGGTAGTGACACGTAGCAGTCAGTGGTTGTTGTTCAGAGTTCAGCCAGAGTGCAGTCGGGCTCTGGGGGCTCAGGAGTGAGTCATCCCTCAGTCTGCTTCCTGTCTGAGGACAGTGCAGTTCAGTGTCAGTCCAGTCTGGACTTGGAGGATACTGAGAGCTATTCAGCGAGCTCTGGAGAAAGCTGATATTACCATCAAAAGCTACAAGTGCTTATGTTAAGAGCGGGAAGCAGGGCGAAGGGCGCAGTGGAGAAGACAGAGAGAAGTGCTTCAGGTATTGGATTACCTGCACTAATTCACCGGACACCGGGGTCCGAAGCATTACTAGAGTTTCATGCCTAGTGATAAGATAACCGGAGGCTTTCTGGACTACAGGTCGCAGAGAGCAGCCCTAAGCGCTGATACGTAACCGGAGTCAGGGAGAACAAGGACTTTGAGCAAGGCCATGCAAAAGTAAGGACTTAGTTCTCTCCACATCTGAAGGTACTGCCACACTAAACAATCCCGCTAGCGATCTCGTTAGCGTTGCATACTAATGAGATCGCTAGCGGGATTGTTTCTATATCGCTAAATGCTGCCGCATTTAGCGATATAGTTAACGACGCTATCGCCGTTAGCGATCTTCTTAACGACTTTAGCGGTACAAAAGTACCGCTAAATCGCTAAGAAAAGGTGCCACACAGCGATAAGATACTTACCCAGCGGGAGCGCCAGCGATGAAATAGGGTCCGGAACGATTCCAGCGACGAGCGAGATCACAGCAGGAAGCTCGTCGCTGGAAGCTGCCGCACTGAACAATATCGCTAACGGGATCGCTAAATAGTGACGTTTTTAGCGATCCCGTTAGCGATATTGTTTAGTGTGGCATACCCTTGAGAATCAGAGACATAGAAGGCTCCACCACAATGTCAGCCGGGCTTGGCAGCTATTGAGAAAGCTGGAGATTGCAGAGTTAACTTCGCTTCACGCAAGTTTGGACTCAGATACATTTGAAGTTAAGGAGGCCTCTAACCTGCTCAGCGGTTATCCCGAATGTGCATTCTCCACCCCGACCAGCTCCCCGGGACCTGCTTGAACCATCTACCAGTAAAGGTATGAAAAGAAGCTGCATTGTGTGTGACTGAATTCTTAACTACACCCTGCATCATCACCATAGACTTCCAGGGACCAGTCTCACCTGTGGGAGACTTACCACCCAGCTGCCCCATAACATCCCCTGTGAAGATCCTTATAGCAGCGCTGGTCCAATGGATCAGATACCACAGGTGGCGTCACGAACTACCTATTCTTTTAATCCCCTGTAAATATCCCCCATTGCATGACCGCCAGGGCCACGGACCGAGTCCCGCTGCCAGTGACATCTCCCATAGAAATCAATGGGCTCGGCTCCTAGTACCCCATAGCCCTGGTATCCACACATGTGGTGCGAGTCATCTTCTGGCGTCACGAACAGGATGCGAAACTTGCAATTGTGAGTCCTGTGTGCCTATTGAGCTGTTTGGTGAAAAAGACTGTTTGCTGCATTTGGCGCCAAATACCGCCATTTTACCACCATATTGGCGCCCTGAGGCGCTGGTGAAGAAGGTGGGCGTGCATTCGTGGGTGTGTACCCCCCTGTGGCGCGAAAGATATGGCCGCCCTCTCAAAATGCTACTATAATGTGCGAGCCTGTCCCACTGCTAAGGAAATACGCCTCCTCTTCATCTTCTATGCAAAAAGGAGGAGACGCAAATCCCGCCTCCACGGAAGGGACCAGATTGTTCCTGATGGAAAATACAGTCTGGCCTGGAGTGAGATGGCGGAAGGACAGGAGAATCTGTGCGGAGGAGCGGAGGCGTACAAACCCTGCTCCCCGGAGGATTTACTGCCTGTGCCGGAGCTGTCCCCAGATCGGGACACTGACCCCGCTATACTGGAATTAAAGAGAGAAAATGCGGTGCTCAGAAGACTAATCCAGCGTCATGCCGACTTGGAGGAGACCGAGAGACGCTGGCGTGCCCAGACACAGCGGCTGCTGTGGGACGCAGTGTTCTCTCCCACAGACGTCACCCCATCACTTGGTTTTCCAGAGTCCCTGCTGAAAAAGGCTAAAGGACAACCGGAGGCCGCCCCCAAAAGTGCTGATCCCGACTCCACCGATGAAGCGGCGGGAGAGAAGGAGGCTGAGGAGGCCCTGCCAGTTCCGGAGTACCAGCCAGGCCTGGAGGCCGCAGCGGAATGCCGATCCCCGGTAGGGACACCAGAGGAGACCCAACTGTCAGCGATAGAAAATGACTGGAAGCAGCGACAGCAGCAGGTTAGTGCGTTCCCAACTGAGCCACTGCGCGCACCTGCGTCCTACTCGGAATCGCAAGCCCCAGCAGCGTCATCTTTGGCGTCAGCACCAAGCAGTGCACTAATATCGCAACCTGTGATTACTTCGGCATCGCCCCCTGCGTACACCTCAGCAACGCAACCTGCGACCATTTCAGCATCACAATCTGCGACTACCTCAGCAACGCAACCTGCGTTATACTACAAGGAGATACCCGTTGGGTTCCCAGTTCGAATGAAGGATGTAGCCACTCAAACACAGATCGCAGGACATGATCTCTTTGTAATGCGTTCAAAAGAACACCGCGTCGTTCCAGCCCCAGGAGTGGAAGACGTTATTGAAGTTTGCAAGAAAAATGAAAGCCAGTAGGACCCAGACAGGGGTTTACTGCACCTAAAAATTGTATACAGTTTGACGAAGAAGTTTTATGAAAAGTTGCACTTTAGAGATATGTATAGAAATGTTTACATAATGTGCATAGTATGCTTAGAATACCCCAGTTATGTAAAGTGAATACTTGAAATATATATATATATATATATGTGTTTTAACCATGCTAAAGGACTGCGTGGCTGTGGACTATGCCAGCCCAAAAACTTTCAATGTAAATAGTTTGCACTTCGGTGCTACATCTTGGTTTTACATGAAACCATTACTATCTACCTCTGAAGAAAAACCCGTATGGTGTGGCCTAGAGTGAGGTCTGCAGTCAGAAGTCCTGCAGCCCACCCAGGACCCACGTGGGAGGTTTTTGGTGCGGGTCCTCCACAAGAATATTGTCTAATATTTATGAGAATGTTTTGATACTTTGATACTTTTGTATTTTTGTAATGTACAAATTGTAACGTTCAAGAAGTCTTACCTCCCGGATGGGATGAGTTAAAAATGTTATGTTTAATGCAAAACAAAAATGTTTTCTTTTTCTCTTTTACAGCCCGGGAGTGCTGTGTGTAACCAAGGGGGGATGTGTGGCCCAGCTATGTAAGGCACACATAAATCCAGGAGAATGCACAGGAAGGTAACCGCAACGCTTGATATCCATTCACGTCACTCACACTTTCAGACACACCCATCAGGGGTATAAGAGGTAGTGACACGTAGCAGTCAGTGGTTGTTGTTCAGAGTTCAGCCAGAGTGCAGTCGGGCTCCGGGTGGCTCAGGAGTGAGTCATCCCTCAGTCTGCTTCCTGTCTGAGGACAGTGCAGTTCAGTGTCAGTCCAGTCTGGACTTGGAGGATACTGAGAGCTATTCAGCGAGCTCTGGAGAAAGCTGATATTACCATCAAAAGCTACAAGTGCTTATGTTAAGAGCGGGAAGCAGGGCGAAGGGCGCAGCGGAGAAGACAGAGAGAAGTGCTTCAGGTATTGGATTACCTGCACTAATTCACCGGACACCGGGGTCCGAAGCATTACTAGAGTTTCATGCCTAGTGATAAGATAACCGGAGGCTTTCTGGACTACAGGTCGCAGAGAGCAGCCCTAAGCGCTGATACGTAACCGGAGTCAGGGAGAACAAGGACTTTGAGCAAGGCCATGCAAAAGTAAGGACTTAGTTCTCTCCACATCTGAGAATCAGAGACATAGAAGGCTCCACCACAATGTCAGCCGGGCTTGGCAGCTATTGAGAAAGCTGGAGATTGCAGAGTTAACTTCGCTTCACGCAAGTTTGGACTCAGATACATTTGAAGTTAAGGAGGCCTCTAACCTGCTCAGCGGTTATCCCGAATGTGCATTCTCCACCCCGACCAGCTCCCCGGGACCTGCTTGAACCATCTACCAGTAAAGGTATGAAAAGAAGCTGCATTGTGTGTGACTGAATTCTTAACTACACCCTGCATCATCACCATAGACTTCCAGGGACCCGTCTCACCTGTGGGAGACTTACCACCCAGCTGCCCCATAACATCCCCTGTGAAGATCCTTATAGCAGCGCTGGTCCAATGGATCAGATACCACAGGTGGCGTCACGAACTACCTATTCTTTTAATCCCCTGTAAATATCCCCCATTGCATGACCACCAGGGCCACGGACCGAGTCCCGCTGCCAGTGACATCTCCCATAGAAATCAATGGGCTCGGCTCCGAGTACCCATAGCCCTGGTATCCACACATGTGGTGCGAGTCACACTCAGTCAGTGATTCCATCATAGAAGGAAATTAGATTAGTCTGGCATGACTTGTTTGCTTCAAACCCATGCTGGCTCTGGTTAATTACTGTATTTTTATCCAAGTCCTTACATACATGCTGTTTAACCCCTTAGTGACAGAGTCAATTTGCAGCTTAATGACCGGGCCAATTTTTACAATTCTGACCACTGTCACTTTATGAGGTTATAACTCTGGAACGCTTTAACGAATCCCGCTGATTTTGAGAATGTTTTTTCATGACATATTGTACTTCACGTTAGTGGTAAAAAAAATTTTGATATGACTTGCGTTTATTTATGAAAAAAACAGAAATATAGCGCAAATTTTTAAAATGTAGCAATTTTCAAACTTTAAATTTTTATGCCCTTAAATCAGAGAAATATGTCACACAAATTTCTTAATAAATAACATTTCCCACATGTCTACTTTACATCAGCACAAATTTTGTGAACAAAATTTTTTTTGTTACAAAGTTATAAGGGTTAAAGGTTGACCAGCGATTTCTCATTTTTACAACATTTTTTTTGTGGACCTCATCACATTTGAAGTCACTTTGAGGAGTCAATATGATAGAAAAAACCCAAAACTGACACCATTCTAAAAACTGCACCCCTCAAGGTGCTCAAAACCATGTTCAAGAAGTTTATTAACCCTTTACATGCTTCACAGGAACTGAAATGAAAATAAATATATTTTCTTCTTTTTATTTTAGTTCCCTAACTAAGGGGGTGATAAAGGGGGGGTTTATTTACTATTTTTTATTTTGATCACTGTGATAGGGTTTATCACAGTGATCACATGTACTTTCACTGAATGAATGAATCGGACGGGCGGCAGATTCGGCGGGCGCACTGCGCATGTGCCCGCCATTTTTTTTACAGGAAGAAGACGCCGGGAGCTGCGGGAGCCATGGGAGGATGGGGGGACATCGGGAGGTACAGGGGATAGATCGGGGGACCCTATTTCTCTCTCCTCTGATGTGCGATCACATTAAATTAAATGCGAAATCGCGGTTTGTTTTTTTTGCAAAAGCGGGGTCGGCAGAAAACCAACCCGAATCATGTTCTCTGGGGTCTCGGCTACCAAAAATTCAGTACATGTGAAAAAGGCCTAACTCTGATTTCTGGGGATTTTAGTTAGGCTACTTTCACACATCAGGCTTTTTGTGTCAGGCATAATCCGTCCTATGCCTGACAGGACGGATCCGGCGCTGATTTTAAAAAACTGATGCAACTGATCAGTTTTCTTTCCGGATCCGTCCTGACCTTTTCATCCCGGAAAGATAAAATTTCCATGTTGAAAATGCAGCTACTAATGTCGAGAGAGAGAGAGAGAGAGATTGGATTCCGGATCAGTTTTCTGACGGATTTATCAACAAAACTGGTCCGGTTCCATAGACTTGCATTGTTCTCCGGCCGCCTGAAGCGCCGATTCAGGCACTATCAGGCGGCTCCGGAAAAAAAGAAAAACGTTGCAGCCAGCGTCTTGTCCGGCCGCCGGATTGTACATTTCCGACGGATCCGGCCAAAAACGGATACAACGCAGTGACATCAGGCACAATCCGGCGCTAATGAAAGTCAATGGTAAAAAAAACTCGCCGGATCGCGCCTGACACAAAAAGTGTGAAAGTAGCCTTAAGCCCCCGTCTCACATAGCGATATCGGTAGCGAGATCGGTGCTGAGTCACTAGTTTTGTGACGCAGCAGCGAGCTCACCAGCGATATCGCTGTGTGTGACATTCAGCGACGATCAGCCCCCCTGCCGGGTATCGCTGATCGTCGCTGAAATGTCTGGACATTTTTTTGATCGCTGGTCTCGCGCTGACAGGCAAGCATCGCTGCGTGTGACAGGTAACCAAGGTACACAGCGGGTAACTAAGCGATGTTACCCGCAGTGTCGCTGTGCTGATCGCTGCCTGTTTGGCAGCTCAGCAGCGATAATGTAGCGATACACCAGCGATCCTGATCGTTGTCGGGATCGCTGGTGTATCGCTATGTGAGACCCGGGCTTTAAGCTTCGATCTTTGCTTTACTAACCTTCTTTCAATTAGTCATATGTACTACAGGTGACATCAGTATATGGGACTCCTATGCTAATGGTAAGAATGCTCACTCATTGTCTGCTTCCCTTGTGGACATCAGACCACAATCTTATACTATTGTCACCACTTTATCAACCAGTTGTTAGTAAACAGTAATGCTTTGATCTTACAGACTGGGACTTGTGTGGAACTGGGGGAGAGATGTTAATGAAGCTGATGTTAATGAAGGGGTTGGTAGAATTACTGATTGCATTCACTTTTGTACTGATATGCTGGTGCCTGTACAGGAGATTAGGCATTTTGCAAATAATAAACCCTGGATAACAAAAGAATTAAACAGGGAAAACCTGGCATTTAAAATGAGGGACAAAAGAAAATTAAAATGATACAAGGAGACTTGGAAAAAAGAATAAAAGATGCCGGGAAGGCATTCAGAAATAAACTAGAAAATAAAATGTCACATAATAACCCAAGGAGGTATGGTGGGGAATGAAACTAATGACATTACATTACTGATCCGGGACTTGAGGTACATCGTACCTGAGATACATCCTGTAGATCTTTTATTATAAAAGTGAAAAACATAACAATAATAGTAACAGAAACAAAACAAATATATAAACCAGATAATAATCCGTATACTGAACACTGGTCCAGCCGCTCATATGTGCTCCACTATTGCCAATGCCATCCAGTGTACATCTTGCCACATGTATGCAGTCCTTGAACAGCCGGTCGAGGGTGCATACTGCTGTGTGAGATGTGAGCACGTTGTGCATTTGGAAGCCCAAATCTTGGATCTAAATGTGCAGCTGGCAACACTGAGATCCATAGACAATATGGAAAGGAGTCTTCTGCTCACTGAGCAGACGCTCAATGGGATAGATGAGGGGGGGGATGCTAGGGTGGAACTGCAGGACACTGAAGTAGGAAGCTGGGTGACAGTTAGAAAGCGGGGTAGAGGGAAGAGCGCCAGGGAGGCTAGTCCTGATCTGGCATGTGTAGCCCTGGTGTGAAGGCACACGCAGTACCCTGGAGGATGTGTGGAGAGATAGCAGTTCAATGCTCAATGAACATTCATTCCAACACGCACTTAGACACACCCTTAGAGTATTTAGCCATTCGTCAGGGAGTGTTCAGGGTCAGTCAGTCATTCAGCAGTCTAGCCTGGACTCGAAGGAGTCAGGAAGTGCAGTCTGTGCAGTAAGAGAGAGGAGTGATTTGCAGATACTTCAGTCTCCTGTCCTAAGGACAGTGAAGGTTCAGAGACGTGCTCCTGCCTAGAGGATTACTGAGATTCTGTCAACAAGCTCAAGAAAGAAGTTAAGAAAGGGACTGACTTATATACCCTTTGGAAGTGAGGAATGCTTATGCTACAAGCGCGGACAAGGCGAAAGGCACAGTGGTAGGAATTCTGAGTGCTATAGGATTGGAGAAGTCCTGCACGTTGTCACCGGTCACTGGGGACCGAAGCATCACTATAGCTTCATGCATAGTGGTAGAAAAACCAGAGGCTTACTGGACCTTAGGTAACAGCAAGCAGCCCCTGGAGTGTCAGTACGTAACTGGGGTCAGGGGGAGTGAGAACCTTGAGCCTGATCAGCAAGAATAGGAACTCAGCTCTCTCATAGGAAGGCTCCGACCACAAGACTGACCGGGCAGTACAGCTTTGAAATAGCTGGAGTTTATAGAGGGAACTACGCTTTATGCTGGTTGGACTCATCACCATTTTGAAAGTAAAGGAGGCCCCTAACTTGTCCAGCTGCTACCTCAAAACACATTCTCCATTGGATCAGCCTCCCTGGGACCTGCCTGAACAACTTGAAGTAAAAAGGTATGGAAAGACGCTGATGTGTGAGACTGTGTTATTTGATTGCATCCCTGCACTACCCCATCATAACTATCGACCTGAGGGAAGAGTCCCACCTGTAGGGGACCCGACATCTAGCTGCCTCACCATCCCCTCAGAGCTCAACAGCAGCGCTGGTACAAATTACCAGAAGACTACAGGTGGCGTCACGAACTGTATATAAATCTATCCCCTGTAAATATCCCCCCCCCCAACATACGCCTGACCGCCAGGGCCACAGACCGAGCCACCGCTACCTGTGACAACCCCATAGACTTCTACGGGCTCGGCTCTGAGTACCCCATTGCCCTGGTAACCCACAATTGTGGTGCGTGGTCGAGTCATCTTGGCGTCACGAACAGGATGCGAAACTCGCAAAATTGCGAGCCCTGTGTGCCTATGGAATTGTTTTTGTGAAAAAGAACTGTTTGCACTTTTGGCGCAAAAAATCGCCATCTTTGTCGTCATATTCGCGCCCTCAGGCGCTGGAGAAGAAGGTGGGCGTACCTTCGTGGGCGTGTACCCCCCTGTGGCGCGAAGAAAATGCCTGCCCTCTCAAAGTGCTATTACAATATGCGATCCTGCCCTACAGCAAAGGAGGTCCGCCTCCTCTTCACCTTCCCTGCGAAGAGGAGGAGACGCAAACCCCGCCTCCACGGAAGAGACCAGACGTCTCTGGGAGAAGATGAGAGAACGTTCTGGAACATCATGGAAGCAGGACGTGTGCAGCCGAGCAGGGAAGCGGAGGAAGGCAGGCCCCGTTCCCCAGCCAAGCTGCCACTAGAACCGGAACCATCCGTGGTCCTGCACCTGCAGCAAGCATTGCTGGAGATTAAAGAGGAGAATGCACGACTGAAGGAGATGGTCCAGCACCAACCTGGATTTGAGGAGATTGAGAGACGCCGGCGTACCCTGATGCAGCGGCGGCTGTGGGACGCGGTGTTCTCTCCTCTCGACGACCCCCCACGACTGGAGTTACCAAAACTTCTGCTGCCCAAGGCAAAGGAGCAACCGGAGGCTATCCCCAAAAGTACCGATCCTGATCCCACCGAGGAAGCGGTGGAGGCGAAGGAGGTTGAGGAGGTACCGCCAGTTCCGGAACGCCCGCCCGGCCAGGAGGCCGCAGCAGATGATCGATCCCCGGCAGGGACACCGTAGGGTCCTGTCCGTCATTACCAGACGTGGACTGGGACGAGATGGCGCGCCTGGATGACGTCGCCTACACCGCCCAGTGGGAACGTGAGTGGCAGCGTCGCGAAGAGAAACAGCAACGCCGGCAGGAGGAAGAACAGGAGGCTCAGCGCAACCGACAGCGGCAGCATGCAGAGCTGATCGCGGACAAGGAAAGTGTCCGTAGAGAAAAAGGTACTCTGAGGGAACCGCGGCGGCAGGGGTGTGTGACAGAGTTCCAGCTCCGGAAGGGCTGGGGCTTCATCAGAGAACCGGGCCTCTACCCAGGGGTCTTTGTCAGCAGACGTGATGTAGAATCCCACCTACCGCAAGGCCATCCCGGGAGGGACCTAATTAATGGAGACATTGTCACCTATACACGTCACTGGGGTATGAAGGGATGGTATGCCCTTAATGTCACAATCGTCCGTGACCCCGTCCCTGACGCAGGTAACGTCACCATTGCCAGTGCATCCCAGTCACAATCTCCCGCTGCATCAGACTGTGCCCCGGCGACACCCCCTGCAGGCTCCTTGCAAATGGAAGCACCGCCTGTATACTCTTCACTACCTTCTCCTACTACATCGCAAGCAGCAGTTTACATGACGACGCGCACAGCGACTATTTCTGCATCGCGAGAGCAAGTGGCCATTACAGTAACGCAGACAGCGTCTCATAAAGCGAAGGCACCCGTTGCGCCCCTAGAGGTTCGTACGAGGACTGTGGCGACCCAAACTCAGATAGCAGGTCACGACTTGTTAGTCCTGGGATCTAGGGATCATCGCATTGTTCCAGCCCCCGGGGTGGAAAATGTAGTTGAAATAATTAAACAGTAAAAATCGGTAAGATCCAGACAGGGGTCTACCATATGTAACGTTGTAGAAAGTTTGAGAATTTTTGCTAGTTTTGCACTTTATTACCAAATGTATCTATGTTTTTCTATAATGAGTAGAATGCCCGGCTGGGTACCAGAGTAAAAAGTTGAAAATTTAATGCATATTAGAAATGTATTTATATATGTGTCTTTTCCTTATCGTGTTTCATAATGGACTGAGAGGCTGAGGACTGTGCCAGCCCAGAACTTATCCTGTAAATAGTTGCGCTTCGGTGCACAATATTGGTTTTACATAAAACCACCACAACTACCTCTGAACACTAAAACCCGTGTGGTGTGGCACTGAGTGAGGTCTGCATTCATATGTCCTGCAGCCCACCCAGGACCCACGTTGAAGGTTTGGTGCGGGTCCTTCACAAGAATCTTGCCGTTTATTATATGAACATGTCTATTTAATATTTTGTATTTTTCTATATTTAATGTTTTGTTTGCAACGTTCAAGAAATCCTTACCTCCCGGATGGGAAGAAGTTAATGTTAATGTTTAATGCATAAACAAAAATTGTCTCTTTGTATTTTACAGCCCGGGAGTGCTGTCTTTTACCATGGGGGAATGTGTAGCCCTGGTGTGAAGGCACACGCAGTACCCTGGAGGATGTGTGGAGAGAATAGCAGTTCAATGCTCAATGAACATTCATTCCAACACGCACTTAGACACACCCTTAGAGTATTTAGCCATTCGTCAGGGAGTGTTCAGGGTCAGTCAGTCATTCAGCAGTCTAGCCTGGACTCGAAGGAGTCAGGAAGTGCAGTCTGTGCAGTAAGAGAGAGGAGTGATTTGCAGATACTTCAGTCTCCTGTCCTAAGGACAGTGAAGGTTCAGAGACGTGCTCCTGCCTAGAGGATTACTGAGATTCTGTCAACAAGCTCAAGAAAGAAGTTAAGAAAGGGACTGACTTATATACCCTTTGGAAGTGAGGAATGCTTATGCTACAAGCGCGGACAAGGCGAAAGGCACAGTGGTAGGAATTCTGAGTGCTATAGGATTGGAGAAGTCCTGCACGTTGTCACCGGTCACTGGGGACCGAAGCATCACTATAGCTTCATGCATAGTGGTAGAAAAACCAGAGGCTTACTGGACCTTAGGTAACAGCAAGCAGCCCCTGGAGTGTCAGTACGTAACTGGGTCAGGGGGAGTGAGAACCTTGAGCCTGATCAGCAAGAATAGGAACTCAGCTCTCTCATAGGAAGGCTCCGACCACAAGACTGACCGGGCAGTACAGCTTTGAAATAGCTGGAGTTTATAGAGGGAACTACGCTTTATGCTGGTTGGACTCATCACCATTTTGAAAGTAAAGGAGGCCCCTAACTTGTCCAGCTGCTACCTCAAAACACATTCTCCATTGGATCAGCCTCCCTGGGACCTGCCTGAACAACTTGAAGTAAAAAGGTATGGAAAGACGCTGATGTGTGAGACTGTGTTATTTGATTGCATCCCTGCACTACCCCATCATAACTATCGACCTGAGGGAAGAGTCCCACCTGTAGGGGACCCGACATCTAGCTGCCTCACCATCCCCTCAGAGCTCAACAGCAGCGCTGGTACAAATTACCAGAAGACTACAGGTGGCGTCACGAACTGTATATAAATCTATCCCCTGTAAATATTCCCCCCCCAACATACGCCTGACCGCCAGGGCCACAGACCGAGCCACCGCTACCTGTGACAACCCCATAGACTTCTACGGGCTCGGCTCTGAGTACCCCATTGCCCTGGTAACCCATAATTGTGGTGCGTGGTCGAGTCAGGCACACCCCAATAAGTTTGCAAAGTTGGCAGATGAGGGGGTTGTCAGTACAGGGGTAGCACTGCTGCAGCCAGGCATGTCCTCTGAAAGCCGGGGGAGTGTCTGCTCCAGTAAGGGGGGAATTAGGAGAGCAGGGCAGGCCAGACAGGTGCTGGTAGTGGGGGACTCAATTATTAGGGGAACAGATAGGGCAATCTGTCACAAAGACAGGGATCGCCGAACAGTGTGCTGCCTACCTGGCGCTCGAGTCCGACACATCGCTGATCGGGTTGACAGATTACTGGGAGGGGCTGGTGAGGACCCAGCGGTCATGGTGCACATTGGCACAAATGACAAAGTTAGAGGTAGGTGGAAGGTCCTTAAAGATGATTTCAGGGAATTAGGCTGCAAGCTTAAAGCAAGGACCTCCAACGTGGTATTTTCTGAAACACTGCCGGTACCACGTGCCACACCAGAGAGGCAACGGGAGATTAGGGAGGTTAATAAGTGGCTCAAGAATTGGTGTAGGAAGGAGGGGTTTGGGTTCCTGGAGAACTGGGCCGACTTCTCAGTTGGCTACAGGTTCTATGCTAGGGATGGGCTGCACCTCAATGGGGAGGGTGCAGCTGTGCTGGGGGAGAAAATGGCTAGAAGGTTGGAGGAGTCTTTAAACTAGGGACTGGGGGGGAGGGTATTCATTTTATAGGAGGGGAAGGCAGTACAGATAGAGACCTGGGCACAAATAATGAAATTGGGGGTGGGGGTGGCATGGGGGTGGGGTTAGAACAGTTAATAATTTAAGAAAGAATAGAGGTTCAGAGAGATACATAAAGTGCATGTATACTAATGCTAGAAGCCTCACCAACAAAATGGCGGAATTAGAATTAATTTTGTTGGAACATAATTATGACATGGTGGGGATATCTGAGACTTGGCTGGACGAGAGCCACGACTGGGCGGTTAATTTACAGGGCTATAGTCTGTTTAGAAATGACCGTAAAAATAAGCGAGGTGGGGGTGTGTGTTTATATGTAAAATCATCCGTAAAACCCATCCTGCGTGATATCTGTGAATCTAATGAAGATGTAGAGTCTCTGTGGGTGGAGATTAGGGGAGGGGGGAAAAATAATAAATTACTGATAGGGGTTTGTTATAAGTCTCCTAAAATAATGGAAGCAACAGAGAATATCCTCGTAAAGCAAATAGATGAAGCAGCAACTCAAGGAGAAGTCATTATTATGGGGGACTTCAACTACCCTGAAATACATTGGGGAACAGAAACCTGCAGTTCCAGCAAAGGTAATAAGTTTTTGGCAACTATGAGAGACAATTACCTTTCACAACTAGTTCAGGACCCAACAAGAGGGGGGGCACTGCTAGACCTAATATTATCCAACAGGCCAGACCGCATATCAAATATAAGGGTTGGGGGTCACTTGGGTAATAGTGATCACAAAATAATAAGCTTTCATGTATCCTTTAATAAGATGTGTAGTCGAGGGGTTACAAGGACACTAAACTTCAGGAAGGCAAATTTCCAACGGATGAGAGATGATCTTGGTGCAATAAACTGGGACGATATCCTGAGACATAAAAATACACAAAGAAAATGGGAGACGTTTATTAGCATCCTGAATAGGACCTGTGCACAGTATATACCCTATGGGAATAAACATGCTAGAATTAGGAGGAAACCACTATGGCTAAATAGAGCTGTAAGGGGCGCAATAAGGGACAAAAAGAAAGCGTTTAGGGAATTAAAGCAAGTAGGTAGTGAAGAGGCATTAAATAAATACAGAAGACTGAATAAATTCTGTAAAAAGCAAATCAAGACAGCAAAGATTGAGGCAGAGAGACTCATTGCCAGAGAAAGTAAAAATAATCCCAAAATATTCTTTAACTACATAAATAGCAAGAAACTAAAAAATGATAGTGTTGGTCCCCTTAAAAATAGTCTGGGTGAAATGGTGGATGAGGATGAGGAAAAAGCCAATATGCTAAATGACTTTTTTTCAACTGTATTTACACAAGAAAATCCCATGACAGATAACATGATCAGAGATAAAAAAATTTCTCCATTAAATGTCACATGCTTAACCCAGCAGGAAGTACGGTGGCGTCTAAAAATCACTAAAGTTGACAAATCCCCGGGTCCGGATGGGATACACCCCCGAGTACTGCAGGAATTAAGTACAGTTATAGATAGACCATTATTTTTAATCTTTAAAGATTCCATAATAACTGGGTCTGTACCACAGGACTGGTGTATAGCAAATGTGGTGCCAATATTCAAAAAGGAGGCAAAAACTGAACCTGGAAATTATAGGCCAGTGAGCTTAACATCTACTGTGGGTAAAATCCTGGAGGGTTTTTTAAGGGATACTATATTGGAGTATCTGAGGCTGAATAACCTCATGACAGTATCAGCATGGGTTTACGAGGGACCGTTCTTGTCAGACTAATCTGATAAGCTTTTATGAAGGGGTAAGTTCAGGACTGGACCAAAGGAATGCAGTGGACGTGGTGTTCATGGACTTCTCAAAAGCTTTTGATACAGTGCCACACAAAAGGTTGATACATAAAATGAGAACAATGGGGATAGGGGAAAATATGTGTAAGTGGGTTAAGAACTGGCTCATGGATAGAAAATAAAGGGTGGTTATTAATGGAGCACACTCGGACTGGGTCACGGTTAGCAGTGGGTACCACAGGGGTCAGTATTGGGGCCGCTTTCTTTAACATATTTATTAATGACCTTGTAGGGGCATACAGAGTAGTATTTCAATATTTGCAGATGACACTAAACTCTGCAGGGTAATAAAACAGAGGAGGATAATTTTATATTACAGGAGGATTTATGTAACTAGAAGCTTGGGCTGATAAATGGCCCAAAAAGAGCTTTAATTGGGATAAATGTAAGGTCATGCATTGGGTAGAACAAATAAGATGTATAATTATGTGCTTAATTGTAAAACAACTGGGCAAAACTGTCACTGAAAAAGACCTGGGTGTATGGGTGGACGACAAACCACATTTAGTGGCCAATGTCAGGCAGCTGCTGCCAAGGCAAATAAAATAATGGGATGCATTAGACGAGGCATAGATGCCATGAGGAGAACCCAATTTTACCTCTATACAAGTCACTTGGGGCGACCCCACTTTGAATCTGTGTGCAGTTCTGGTCTCCGGTGTATAAGAAAGACATAGCTGAACTGGAAAGGGGTGCAGAGAAGAGCGACCAAGGTTATTAGAGAACTGGGGGGTCTGCAATACCAAGACAGGTTTTTACACTTGGGGTTATTTTGTTTGGAAAAACGAAGGCTTAGGGGTGATCTTATTACAAAAAACAAATATAAAAA
>JARQOD010000342.1:0-65509 GCA_033576555.1 Oophaga sylvatica
TGGTGCTGTGTTCTAGCTTGTTTGTATGGTTCTGACCCGGTTCTGTTCCCGTTGTGATTTTGCCTCTTGATTCTGTACTGTGTATATGCTTCTCTGGTTTTCTGACTCCTGCCACGTCCCTGACTATTCTTTATTAGCCTTCTCCTTGTGTACTGTGTTGTCTCTCACGTTTACTGACCTCGGCTTGTCTTGGATTCCGTCTCCCTCTGGTTCCCCGTCCTCTCCCTGGTGTCCGGTGACCCCCTTTCCATTCTCCAGGGTCCCTGTAGCTTCCTGCACTCATCCCCAGCTGCAGGACGCTGAGCTCCACCCCCTGAGGTCACATGACCGCAGGTCCTGGCAGTACACTCACCACTTGGTGTTCTGCTCACTCCAGCTCTGCTGTATTGCTATCATCTTGCCCAGCACTCGTGCGCTGTGAGTACCGCTGTCACAGGCCGTCGGAGGCTCCGGGCTCCCACTGTCAGGGCTGCTGAAACCGCTGGTAAGTGCCCACCTAGTGGTTTCTCTTGATATTATAACTGACCATTGAACTTTTTTTTTTTTCTCTGCAGCATGGACCCAATGCATGCTTTATCTGAGCAGGTGAAACACTTGACTCAGTTGCTGCAGAAGCTAAATTTGGAGCACCAAACTCTGGCCCAATCCCAACAACAGGTTGCAGATTCGGTTGAGGGGCGCTATCCGCAGTGTTTCAGCAGGACTGGGCTAGAGATGTCTTTTTAGTCTCACCCGAACCCCCGGTTAAGTTACCGGATACTTTTGCTGGTAACAAAAGTGATTTTAGAGTATTTAAGGAGGGCTGTAAACTTTTTTCTCCTTGAGACCCCTCTCCTCTGGGGATGAGAAACAGAAGCTGGGGGTTGTTATGTCCATGCTTAGGGGGGCCCCGCAAGCCTGGGCATTTTCTCTTTCCTCTTCTGCTCCGGAGAGAATGAGTGTGCATGCATTTTTTGAGGCTTTAGGGCATATTTACGATGAGCCGGATAGGGTGCGTTTGGCTGAGGACAAGGTGATGTGTTATGTTTCGGTAACTGAGGAGTGCAGGTAAAAAGGCAATACACCAGAGCAGTTGGAATCTATGAGATTGCAGTACCCTGACTAACCACCACAACTAGAGGCAGCCGTGGAGCGTTCCTACGTTGGTCCTAGACGCCTCGTCACAGCCTGAGAAACTAACTACACCTAAAGATAGAAATAGGAAAGCTATCTGCCCCGGAGCAGAACCCCAAAGATAATAGAAAGCCCCCAAACATGTAATGGCGGTTAGACAAGAAGAAATACTGACACAGACAGAAAATAGTATGAGCAAACGCTGGGGCCCAAACTAACTAAACAGAACAGGATAGGAAGGGTACTTACTGCAATCCCAGAAAACCCTGAAAAGCACCAACTCTACTAATTTCAAAAACACCTGAGATCACACGACCTCTACCACCTAAATTAGCTCTCTGGTGTAACAAAATCAAAACAGCAGCCACTGAAAAAACTGTAAAAAGCAAAAGTACAAACATCAGTGGCTGAACTAAACTGAGAGGGCAAAAGCCCCCAGAGGGGACCCAGAAGGCCCCCACAGAAGTGCAGGACAAAATGCAAAAATCAAGCACAAAAACAGAAAGAAGAAAATGTCTTATCTGATAGCAGGAGATGCAGACACGACACAGCAGGCTACAAGGGAAACAGGATTCAAGGATTGAGACCAGAACAATTGATCACCGGCAACCCTGATGGGAAGGTGACTCCCTTATATAAGACCAGTCAGTAACACCTGACTCCCAATCCTCACAATCTCCACTGGACAGACCAGCACCGCTTGTAACCACCAGAGGGAGCCTCTGCTCAGAACTCATCTCAAGCCCATTCACAACAGTACCCCCCCTTGAGGAGGGGTCACCGAACCCTCACTTGAGCAACCAGGTCGGTCAGGATGAGTTCTATGATACGCACGGATAAGCCTCCTAGCATGGATGTCCGAAGCAAACACCCAAGAATTGTCTTCCTGACCATAACCTCTCCACTTAACCAAATACTGGAGTTTCCGTCTAGAAAAACGAGAATCTAATATTTTCTCAACCACATACTCCAGATTGCCCTCAACCAAAACAGGGTCAGGAGGCACAGCAGCAGGAACCACTGGCTCAACAAACCTCTTCAACAAGGACTTGTGGAACACGTTATGGATCTTAAATGTCCCTGGAAGAAGCAAACGAAAAGAAACAGGATTAATAATCTCCATGATCTTATAAGGTCCAATGAACCTAGGCTTAAATTTAGGAGATGCTACTCTCATAGGAATATTTTTTGAGGACAACCAGACCAAGTCCCCTACTTTAAACCGAGGACCATCAGTCCTATGCCGGTTAGCAAACCGCTGGGCCTTCTCCTGAGAGAGGAACAACCTCTCCACTACCTGGTCCCAAATCTGTTGCATACGCTCCACAACAGAGTCAACACCCGGACAGACAGAAGCCTCCGTCTGTCCTGAAGAGAATAGAGGGTGAAACCCAAAATTACAGAAAAACGGAGACATCAAAGTGGCAGAGCTAGCCCTATTATTAAGAGCAAACTCAGCCAAAGGCAAAAAAGAGACCCAGTCATCCTGATCAGCAGACACAAAGCATCTTAGATAAGTCTCCAATGTCTGGTTTGTTCTCTCAGTTTGACCATTGGTCTGAGGATGAAATGCCGAGGAGAAAGACAATTGAACACCCAGTTTAGAACAAAAAGTCCTCCAAAATCTGGAAATAAACTGGACTCCTCTGTCAGACACAATGTTCTCAGGAATGCCGTGTAAACGAACCACGTGCTGAAGGAACAACGGCACCAATTCAGAGGAGGAAGGCAACTTAGGTAATGGCACAAGATGTATCATTTTGGAAAACCTATCACAAATTACCCAGATGGCGGTCATTCTCTGAGAAACAGGAAGGTCGGAAATGAAATCCATAGAGATATGGGTCCATGGTCTCTTGGGCACAGGCAATGGCATCAACAAACCACTAGAGCGAGAGCAAGGCTTGGAGCGAGAGCAAGTCCCGCAGGACTGCACAAATTCCCTGACATCACGAGACAAGGTAGGCCACCAAAAGGACCGACTAACCAAGTCTCTGGTACCAAAAATTCCGGGATGCCCAGCCAATGCGGAACAATGAATCTCAGACATCACACTCTTTTTCCACTGGTCCGGGACAAACAATTTTCCAACAGGGCAGCGCTCGGGCCTATCCTCCTGACACCCCTCCAGAGCAAGTCTCAAATTGGCGAGATGGCGGAAAGAACTACACCCTCTTTCAAAATAACAGAAGGGTCAGATAACTCAGGAGAGTCCGCAAGGAAACTCCTCGAGAGGGCATCCGCCTTAACATTCTTAGTGCCAGGAAGAAAGGAAACCACAAAATTAAAACGTGTGAAAAACAAGGCCCACCTGGACTGTCTAGGATTGAGTCGCTTGGCAGATTCCAGATAGACCAGATTCTTATGGTCCGTAAGGACCACCACCTGATGTTTGGCTCCCTCCAGCCAATGTCTCCACTCTTCAAAAGCCCACTTCATGGCCAATAACTCCCGATTACCCACGTCATAATTACGTTCAGTAGGAGAAAATTTTCGAGAGAAAAAGGCACAAGGGTTACTTTTAGAGGTCTCTGGATCTTTTTGGGACAAAACGGCACCTGCCCCAATTTCAGAGGCATCAACCTCCACCTGAAATGGCAGAGAAACATCAGGCTGCCGTAGAACAGGAGCAGAAGTGAATCTTTGCTTAAGTTCCTGAAATGCAGAGACTGCCTCAGGAGGCCAATTCACCACATCAGAACCCTTTTTGGTCAAATCAGTTAATGGTTTAACAATAACCGAGAAATTACCAATAAATTTACGATAAAAATTGGCAAAACCCAAAAATCTTTGAAGAGCCTTTAATGAAGTAGGTTGGACCCAATCACAGATGGCCTAAACCTTGACCGGGTCCATTTCAATAACAGATGGGGACAAAATGAATCCCAGAAATGAGATCCTCTGTACGCCAAAAAGACACTTTGATCCCTTCACATACAGAGCATTCTCTCTCAAAATCTGGAATACAGTTCGAACATGTTTCACATGAGAGTCCCAGTTATTAGAAAAAATCAAGATATCATCCAAATAAACAATCAGAAATTTGTCCACAAAATCCCTGAAAATGTCATTCATGAAGGACTGGAAGACAGAAGGAGCATTAGTGAGCCCAAAGGGCATCACAAGGTACTCAAAATGCCCTTCAGGGGTATTGAATGCCGTCTTCCATTCATCCCCGTGCTTAATGCGAATAAGGTTATACGCCCCCCTGAGGTCAAGCTTGGTAAACCAAGTAGTGTTTTTCACCCTGGAAAACAGGTCAGAAATCAAGGGTAACGGGTATTGATATTTCACAGTAATATTGTTCAAAAGACGATAATCAATACACGGCCTTAATGAACCATCCTTTTTGGCCACAAAGAAAAAACCGGCACCCAAGGGTGAAGAGGATGGTCTGATATGACCCTTCTCCAATGATTCCTTGATATAAGACCGCATAGCGTCATGTTCAGGCACAGACAAGTTAAAAAGGCGACCTTTAGGGAATTTACTACCCGGCACTAATTCAATAGCGCAGTCATAGCTCCTATGGGGAGGCAAGGATGCAGATTTACTTTCGCTAAACACATCAGAAAAATCAATCAAAAAGTCAGGAACATCCTGAGCCTGGGGAGGCAGAAAAAACAGGAGTGTTGGTATTAACACATTGGCAGCCCCAACTGGTTACAGACACAGATTTCCAATCCAAAACAGGATTATGAGACTGTAACCAAGGGAAACCCAGTACGACAATATCATGCAGATTATACAGAACCAAAAATTTGCAGCACTCCTGGTGATCAGGTTCAACCCTCATTATCACCTGAGTAGAGAACTGAGGTTTATTCTCAGCCAAAGGGGTAGAATCGATCCCCAGTAGGGGAATAGACTTTTGTAGGGGTATCAAGGGAAACCCACAACGTTTAGCAAAATCATAATCCATCAGGTTAATAGCTGCTCCAGAATCAACGAAAGCCTGAGCAGAAAATGAGGACAGAGAGCATATCAGAGTAACAGTTAATAAAAACTTAGTCTGAACACTACCCAAGACAACTGAGCGTGCAAAACGTCTTCCCCGCTTAGGGCAGACTGAAATAGCATGAAAGGCATCACCACAGTAGAAACATAACCCATTGCGCTTTCGAAACTCATGACGCTGTGCCCCAGACACCACTCTATCACACTGCATGGATTCAGAAGCAGGTTCACAAGGCAACACTATTCCACGCATACTTCTCCGCTCACGCAAACGTCTGTCAATTTGAATCGCTAATGACATAGAATCATTGAGACCAGAGGGGACAGGGAATCCCACCATAACATCCTTTACATTATCTGACAGACCCTTCCGGAAAAGGGCCGCCAAAGCGTCGTCATTCCACTTGGTCAGGACTGCCCACCTATGGAATCTCTGACAGTATAACTCAGCGTCATCAAGCCCCTGATTTAATGCCAACAAGGCTTTTTCAGCTTGATCAGTGACATTAGGCTCATCGTACAATAACCCCAAAGCCTGAAAAAATGCATCAACATCACTCAAAACAGGATCCCCAGGTGTCAGGGAAAAAGCCCAATTCTGAGGATCGCCGCGCAGGAGAGAGATGACAATTTGAACCTGCTGCGCTGCGTTCCCTGAGGACTTAGATTTTAAGGCAAAAAACAATTTACAATTATTTTTGAAATTCTGAAACTTAGCTCGATCCCCTAAAAACAAATCTGGCATGGGGATCCTAGGTTCCACAACAGGCAACCTAGCAAGATATGCAGCAATACTCTGAACCTCAGTGGCAAGCTGATCCACACGGCCAGACAACTGTGCAAACTCCATTGAGAGAAAAGATCCTCCCCAGCACCCAGAGATACAGAGGGAATAAAAAAAAAAAAAAAAATGCAACAAACAGAAAAATATCTCTGACAACTCTGACAACCGTTTTTTCTTTCACAATATTTTTCCCTTCTGTGAGTACCATACAATATTAAATTTTAGGCCGGTGATACTGTTATGTTTCGGTAACTGAGGTGTGCAGGTAAAAAGGCAATACACCAGAGCAGTTGGAATCTATGAGATTGCAGTACCCTGACTAACCACCACAACTAGAGGCAGCCGTGGAGCGTTCCTACGTTGGTCCTAGACGCCTCGTCACAGCCTGAGAAACTAACTACACCTAAAGATAGAAATAGGAAAGCTATCTGCCCCGGAGCAGAACCCCAAAGATAATAGAAAGCCCCCAAACATGTAATGGCGGTTAGACAAGAAGAAATACTGACACAGACAGAAAATAGTATGAGCAAACGCTGGGGCCCAAACTAACTAAACAGAAAAGGATAGGAAGGGTACTTACTGCAATCCCAGAAAACCCTGAAAAGCACCAACTCTACTAATTTCAAAAACACCTGAGATCACACGACCTCTACCACCTAAATTAGCTCTCTGGTGTAACAAAATCAAAACAGCAGCCACTGAAAAAACTGTAAAAAGCAAAAGTACAAACATCAGTGGCTGAACTAAACTGAGAGGGCAAAAGCCCCAGAGGGGACCCAGAAGGCCCCCACAGAAGTGCAGGACAAAATGCAAAAATCAAGCACAAAAACAGAAAGAAGAAAATGTCTTATCTGATAGCAGGAGATGCAGACACGACACAGCAGGCTACAAGGGAAACAGGATTCAAGGATTGAGACCAGAACAATTGATCACCGGCAACCCTGATGGGAAGGTGACTCCCTTATATAAGACCAGTCAGTAACACCTGACTCCCAATCCTCACAATCTCCACTGGACAGACCAGCACCGCTTGTAACCACCAGAGGGAGCCTCTGCTCAGAACTCATCTCAAGCCCATTCACAACAGTGATGTTTGTCTGTCGGGGAAGCACTCGGCCGAGTGGTTCTATTCTGAATTTAGACGTTGGGCAGCCGAGGTTTAGTGGAGTGATGCCACCCTTCGGGGGTTGTTCCGTAGAGGCCTGTGTGAACGTCTAAAGGATGCCCTGGCACTTCATCCTCCACCTGACTCCCTGGAGGATGCCATGACCCAAGCGGTTCGCATGGATCGCAGACTGCGGGCTAGAGGCATTATGCAATTGGAAACATCGTTATTCTCCAGTGGAGATGAGACCCGGACTCCTCCTGTGGCTATGGAGGTGAATGCTATCACCTGTGAGAAGGAAAGAAGACGCCGTGAGAAGCAGTTGTGCTTCTATTGTGGGGAATCTGGACATTGGAAGGACTGCCCCTCCTGTCCGTCATCTTCCAAGGTGGCGGGAAACGACTAGGTCTGGGTAGTAGTCGAGGAGGCTACCCAGACCTTCAGGTACATTTTTCCTCACTTGCAAAAATTGTGCTTCAGGTGGAACTGGAACTTGGTGATTGTCTTGTTCAGGCTACCGCCTTTATTGACTGTGGTTCTGCTGTTAATCTGATTGACACCCGGATTATGACTCTTAATAAGATAGGGACAGTCAGGTTTCAGGATCCTGTTAAACTTGTGGCTATTGACTCATCCCCTCTTACCAGGGACGGTATCTATTTCAGGTCTGAACTTTTTTCTCTGAAAGTGGGTCCCACTCATGTGGAAAAACTAAGTTGTCTTGTGTTAGATAACTTGCCTGCGGGACTGGTACTGGGGATGCCTTGGCTTCAACGCCATAATCCTACCATTGATTGGGTGACGGGGGAGATCACTCAATGGGGATGCAGGGATAAATGTTGTAACCTGGGATCTCTTGTCAACTCTGATAAATCTGTATCTGTGTCGTCTGTCAGTCTGGAGGGTATTCCGGAATACCTGAAGGATTTTGAAGACGTGTTTTCCGAAAGCGAGGCTGAGGCGCTGCCACCACATAGACCCTATGATTGTGCCATTGATTTAGTACCTGGAGCCAAGTTGCCTAAGGCTCGGTTGTTCAATTTGTCCGGGCCAGAGCGTCAAGCCATGAAGGAGTACATAGCTGAGAGTCTCCGCAAAGGGCATATTAAGCCTTCTGTTTCACCCGTAGCAGCAGGATTCTTCGTGAAGAAGAAAGATGGTGGTTTGCGGCCGTGCCTCGACTTTTGGGAACTTAACAAGATAACGGTTTGGAACACTTACCCGCTTCCCCTCATTCCAGATTTATGTAACCAGTTATCAGGGGCCCAATGGTTCTCAAAATTAGATCTCCGGGGGCCTACAACCTGATATGGGTTCGGGAAGGGGACGAATGGAAAACGGCGTTCCTCACATCAGAGGGACTCTTTGAAAACCTGGTGATGCCATTTGGGTTAACTAATGCCCCCGCTATTTTCCAGAACTTTATTAATGTTGTGTTTTCAGACCTGATAGGCCGTTTTGTTATCATTTATTTGGATGACATTTTGATATATTCCCCTGACAGTCAGTCTCACTTGCAACATCTACAGACAGTTCTCCAGAGACTCAGGGAGAATCAATTGTTTGTGAAATTGGAGAAATGTTCGTTTTTCGTTCAGGAACTGTCTTTTATGGGGCTGATTGTGTCCGGTGTGGGGTTTCGTATGGATCCTAAGAAGGTGCTGGCTATTGTAGACTGGGTTCAGCCTCGAGATCTCAAGGGGCTCCAGCGCTTTTTAGGATTTGCAAACTATTACCGGAGATTAATTAAAGGTTTCTCACAAGTGGTTAAACCACTCACGGATCTTACTCGGAAGGGTGCTGATGTAAAAAATTGGTTGGGACTTGCTAAAGAATCCTTCTCAGCGCTTAAGAAATGTTTTATGTCCGCCCCGGTGTTGGTTCAGCCAGACCCGTCCAAACCTTTTATTGTGGAGGTGGATGTTTCTGAAGTGGGGGTGGGGGCAGTGTTGTCCAAGGGTCCGGCCACCCTTACTAATCTCAAACGCTGTGCCTTCTCCTCCAAGAAGTTCTCTTCCGCCGAGAGAAACTATGATGTAGGCAATAGAGAACTTCTTGCGGTCAAACTGGCATTCGAAAAATGGAGGCACTTTTTGGAAGGGGCGGCTCACCCTATCACTGCTATCACAGATCACAAAAATTTGGCATACCTTGAATCTGCTAAGAGGCTTACGCCTAGACAAACCCGTTGGTCACTTTTTTTTTCACGATTTCAATTCTCCATTACTTTTCGACCGGGGTTCAAAAATGTTAAAGCGGATGCCCTGTCCAGAAGTTTTGACCCCGTGTCTCCCCCCGAGCCACTGTCCTCCATTCTTCGTCCGGGGGTGGTAGTGGCGGAGATCTCGTCAGAGTTGGAACAAGAAATTTTGAGGGCTCAGTTCCTAGCTCCGGCGGCCAGGCCAGGGGATAAATTGTTTGTTCCAGAATTATTGCGGCCTAGACTTCTGCAGGAGTTTCATGAGTCTAGGCTTAGTGCTCATCCTGGTATCACGGCCACTAGAGAGGCAGTAGCCAGGGTGTTTTGGTGGCCTTCAATTGGGTCTGATGTTAAGAAATTAATTTCTGCTTGTGGAGTTTGTGCCCGTTCCAAAAGCTCGCATAGCCGGCCGGCTGGGGAACTCATACCTTTACCGGTTCCTGATAGGCCGTGGACTCATCTCTCCATGGACTTTATTACCGGTCTTCCACCTTCCAGGGGCAATACCGTGATTTGGGTGGTGGTGGACAGGTTTTCTAAACAGGCCCATTTCGTTCCCTTGGCAGCATTACCCTCAGCAGAAACATTGTCAAGATTGTTTGTGCTGCATGTGGTCCGTTTGCATGGGGTACCCCTGAATGTTGTGTCTGACAGAGGTGTGCAGTTTGTGGCAAAATTTTGGAGGGCATTCTGTAAGAAATTGGGCATCTCACTCTCCTTCTCGTCGGCATATCACCCGGAGAGTAATGATCAGACGGAACGCACCAATCAATCCCTGGAAGAGACTCTCAGGTGTCTGACCTCCGCCAGACAGGAGGATTGGTGTGATGCGTTACCGTTGGCGGAATTCGCTTTTAACAACCGAGTGAGTCAATCCACCAACATGTCCCCATTCCTGATTAATTATTGTCATGATCCCAGTGCAGGGTTGACCTGCACGCTAGGGGTTAAGGTTTTGATCCCAGTGCAAGCTCTTACCTGCACACCTGGGGCTTATTATTGTGGCCTCTCCTTGGTTCGGGGAGAGCTTCTTATAGCCCTAGGAAGCTCCAATCCCTGTCAGTTATACTTTCGCCCTTGGCAGAGTGTTGACCCGAGTGTGTTTGTGCTGTGTTCTGGTTTGCCTGATACTTTGGTTTTGACTCGGTCTGATCTCTGGATACTGCTTGTTGGATTCTGTTTCTGTACCTTCGCTGTCTGTTTGGTTTTGACCTCTGCCTGGCCCAGACTATCCGTTCTGTCTCATCCTTGGTACTATACTGTCTTCTCGTGCTTTGACCTTGGCTTGTTCAGATTTACGTCTCTGTCTGTGCCCCTGGGTAACTTTGTCCTGTAGTTACCTTTCTAGGAGTTTTCCCTCAGCTTCTAGCTCCCTGGAGCTGAAGCCACGCCCCTCAACTGTCAGGTGATTCAGGCCCTGAAACCATCTCTCTCCTGCCTTGCTCACCCTGCGTTCCTAGGAGCCTGAAGCTTTCTTCTGCACACGTCTTCCGGGAGATTGCACTGGTGAGTTCTCTTGCAATCCTCCCCGCCATATTTCAGAATTTCATCAACGTGGTGTTTTCTGATCCCATAGTTTTGTTGTTATCTACTTAGATGATATTCTGATATATTCCCCCGACAGTCTTTCTCATATGAATCATGTACGAACTGTTCTCCAAAGACTTAGGGAAAATCATCTGTTTGCTAAATTGGAGAAGTGTGTGTTTTTTGTTCAAGAATTATCTTTTTTGGGATTGATTGTGTCCTGTGAGGGTTTTCGTATGGACCCCAAGAAGGTGCAGGCCATTGCGGATTGGGTACAACCCCGAGATCTTAAAGGGCTCCAGCGCTTCTTGGGGTTCGCCAATTACTACCGCAAATTTATTCGGGGGTTTTCGCAGGTGGTCAAACCACTCACAGATTTAACATGCAAAGGTGCGGATGTGAAAAATTGGTCCTCGCTCGCAAAAGAGGTCTTTGCTAGTCTGAAAAAATGCATTATGACTGCTCCGGTGTGGGTACAGCCAGATCTGTCCAAACCATTTATTGTGGAAGTGGACGCCTCTGAGGTGGGGGTGGGTGCTGTGTTGTCCCAAGGTCTTGCCACTCTGACCAACCTCAGGCCATGTGCTTTTTTTCCCGGAAATTCTCTGCTGCTGAGAGGAATTACGATGTTGGCAAGAGAGAGCTTCTTGCGCTCAAGTTAGCGTTTGAAGAATTGAGGCACTTTTTGGAGGGGGCCAGTCACTCGGTTACTGTGATTACCGACCACAAAAATTTATCATATATTGAGTCTGCTAAGAGACTAACACCCATACAGGCCCGTTGGTCACTTTTTTTTTCCCGTTTTCAGTTTACTATTACGTTTCGTCCGGGGTCAAAGAATATCAAGGCTAGTAGTATAGGGCCCCCATTATTCGTCAAACTCAAATCTGACAGGTCGACACGCCCCCTATCATTTAATCCGTCTCCCTGTCAGATTGATCCAGGTCGTCACGTCCCCTGGCTGAACTTTGCTCAGGCTGAGAAATCTGAGCTGCTGGATTTGTGAATTTCAATCAAAGTGATTTATTCATGTCTATTGATATTTTTTTGTGAATTTCAAACCCGACATGAAATGACACTTGGTTTACATAGGGTTAACCATGTCTTTTCATGTCCTTTGCTATCTAATTTGCACAAACAATTAAATCAGACTATGTGTGCAAAATTTCACACCTGTAGGGGTTAATTAAAGGTGTAAATTCGTTGTAAAAAAGTCCGTGATTTATTCATGTCTATTGATATTTTATCCACTGGATTAGATTATTCTGTGGAGTATTATTGTATTAAAGAGCGCTTCTTGATTTTATAAGTCTCAGGAAGAAACTTTTAAGGACCCAGTAAATGTATAAGGAGTTCTAGTGAAATACAGACTTTTGTTACAGATCGGTAATCTATTAGGAGCTGTGTATCTAAGGCTTGTGTTGTTTTGAGAGTCTTATAGTTTTATTCAGTATATATATTTTTAGCTTGGCAGTGTATCTACACTTATATCAGGACTGGGAAGAATGTAATGACATGGGGTTAGGAATCTCCAACCTAGTTTCTGGTGTGTGGAAAATAGGCTTATAACTATCTCAATGAAGCATGTATATCAATAAAGTAACTTCCCCATCACAGATGCTAATATAATGATGTTAGCATGCAAGTGCATGGGTCACAATACATACTGTGCGTGCATATGAGGTCAATTAGCACATCCATATGAGGAGCTATATCATCTTATAACACATTTGGAATTACGACGCTCATCTTATAGTTTTATTCAGTATATATATTTTTAGCTTGGCAGTGTATCTACACTTATATCAGGACTGGGAAAGAGTTTTAGTGAAATACAGACTTTTGTTACAGATCGGTAATCTATTAGGAGCTGTGTATCTAAGGCTTGTGTTGTGTTAGAAGTTTAAATATTTATCTATCTAGTGGCGCTGTTGACAGAATGAGTGAAGGTCGCTGCTACGGTAACTCATTTGCTAGAAACCGCATAATGCCCGGACAAGTCCCTTAAATGCTCATATTATGAAATGATCACGGGCATATTATGTATATAGCCGTGTTACAATATTAGACACGCGATTTTTAAAAAGGCAATGACACGGTATTGTAAAAACATGGTTACAAGATTTTATTGTAATAAATACTTTTTTTTATATCATCGACTCTACAAATGACTATACAGTCCGATTATGCTGTTCTCTCTAGACAAGAGCAAGTTTGATGTATGTTCCAGCAGAAGTAGTGGTGTGTTTTTAAACTTGATCTTCTATCACCAATAAAATTTCTCACAATTGTATCATTACGCGTTTTATCAGCCGAAAACTTCTTCAATATCTTACTGAACGGTATGTTCCGAGCTAAAAAATGTAAAAAGTACACGCAGTAGTGACCACAGACGGTGCTAAACGTGTCTTGGATCTGGTTGCTTTGATAATAATAAGTCTCACAATTCGTGTTCAGGAAAGTCACAAACTCGCTCGGAAAGATAGCGTTGTCAGCACATAATCCGTAGCTATCAAAAAATATGGCTTTCTTGGCGTCACAGAGCACGATTAATATCCAGTGTTTGCCAGGTTGGTGTGCGGGGTCTGTATTTACGATGAATCCGAGGTTGTATTGAGAGGTGCATATTTTTCTATTTACTAGCTAACATGGTACATAGATATACATCTTTACTGGCGCATAGAAATGTAGTACAACAGTGTTGACATGAATTGGCAGAATGAGTGAAGGTCGATGCTACGGTAATTCAGGCAAACAGTAAATAGTATTGCATTGTGTATAGTCAGTGGGATCTTTTAAAACCAACACATTTATGTGTATTCTGATAGCAGTGCCCATAGAATGAGTGGAGGTCGAATGACCTGTAAGTACAATGAGAGAAGGTCGCATGCATTCAAGAATTCATTTGTCTCTATTTACCTGTAAATGTGTGTAAAGGGGAAAGTCATGGCGAGATTGAAATAAATTGAAAAAGGACGCTTTTGCAGTATAAAATACAAATTCTATTAAGGTCTAAAATACATTATCATGGATAAAAATCCAAAAGAGTAGGATATACAGCATGCAGAAAAATAACCAAAGTGTTGACATGAAGTTACAGCTCAAAGACATATACATTATCATGAATAAAAATCCAAAAGAGTGGGATATACAGCATGCAGAAAAATAGCCAAATGCAGACAGGTATGAACTACATTCAAATCAATATATAATAGTGCACATCTCCATATCTTATATGTTATAACGATAATAGACTAATCCGGGGCTAAACAATAATAACCTACATATATTTGTCCATATATATGCAGTCTATGTAACTCACAATATCCCCCAATAGGCAGACATATATGCACTATATATAGGATTATAAGTATCTCAATGAAGCATGTATATCAATAAAGTAACTTCCCCATCACAGATGCTAATATAATGATGTTAGCATGCAAGTGCAGGGCTCACAATACATACTGTGCGTGCATATGAAGTCAATTAGCACATCCATATGAGGAGCTATATTAAAAAAGCAGTTGTGTATAGTTGGCCATTCAAATATTAGTTATGCGTTCGCTACCAGTGTCAACCATAGCAGCTCTCATGATGCTAGCTAATCACAGATGCTAATATAATGATGTTAGCATGCAAGTGCAGGGCTCACAATACATACTGTGCGTGCATATGAAGTCAATTAGCACATCCATATGAGGAGCTATATTAAAAAAGCAGTTGTGTATAGTTGGCCAATCAAATATTAGTTATGCGTTCACTACCACTGTCAACCATAGCAGCTCTCATGATGCTAGCTATTCTGATCAGCTTATCATATCAACTATGAAGCCTCTTTTAACACCTTCACAATAATGTACAGAGGAGTTTTTATGTTTTAATACTGATAGACATATTGTGAACGGACATATAGGCTCCATGTGAGATACCATATTTTTCAAATATTAGTTAAGCGTATATTTCAACATTTTGCTCCTTCACAGATTTATTTTACATTATTTTTTTTTATTTTGCTTAAGGATCGTGTACAGAGGAGTTTTTATGTTTTAATACTGATAGACATATTGTGAACGGACATATAGGGTCCATGTGAGACATGCCTGGACAAGTCCGGGCATGTCTGGGCATGCCTGGACAAGTCCTGGTCACGGGACAGCCGTGGAAAAAACAATACTGAAATTCAAAAACTATGTGCTGGCCGTTAACACGCGCACAGTCATCTAGAAAATATTGAGCGAGTTGCTTCACAAACCCTCTCAAGGCATGTTGAATGTTAACGTTCCCGCTATGAGCTACACACATGACCAACTGTATAGCCTGGGATGCGTAGCGTTCTTGCAGCGCAAGCCTATTTTTAAAGACGCTAAGCCCATCAGATATAAAAGACAGGCATGTTGAGACGTGTCCCGGCCTATTTTGGTACATACCCACTCCTATGCAGCGATATTGAGTACCGTTCAACAAAAAATCAGGTACAAACTTTTTTAGCATAGCTGTGTTTCTGACTCCCATGGCGTACCAGAAAGACCTATTTTGGCACAGGCCTACACCTATGCAGCGGTTTTGACCACTACTCAACAAAAATGGCTACAAACTTTTTAACATATCTGTGTTTCGGACTATCATGTCATAGCAGAAGCACCCTATGCCATGTACTCTAGACCATAATATTCGTTTTTGATCACCATTCAACAAAAAATTGCGGCATGTTGAGACGTGTCCCGGCCTATTTTGGCACATGACAAATGTTTCTGACTCTCATGTCATACCAGAAGAACCCTGTGCCATGTACTCTAGACCATAATATTCCACATCGGGTATGGGAACTACATAGCTTTGTTTTCTCAGGTATTTAAAAAAGTGTGGAAAACTGAAAATCCCGCGACCTGTGGTAATTTAGTGAGAACCATATAGACAAATCGGGTATCGTCACACACGAGACCACGACACCTCGGGCTATCACATTTACCATTAGTTTTCAAAAATCAGCTCCTTAACAATAAAGTAAGAATCGTAGTGTCCTGCATTGGGGTCTATAAATGTATAGTTTGAAAATTTACCGTTGCGAATGCTGAATTAACAGACATCTCGCTGCTCGGACGCTGCCGTATGGGGCTGTTTTCTCCCTCAAACTGCAACCTCACGGGCGATACTTTAGCAGCTGTAAATAAAATATAGCATACATGAATGCGCACAACACACTCACAAAGCTAACTTGACACAGGTAAATAAAACTAGTTACCGCAGAAATTTTTATCTGCGTGTATAACTACACTATAGAACTGCGTAGACATATATGCTTACAAGTATGAGACGTGTAGTGTAGTTCAGAGATTGGTGAATTAAACGGTGTGGAGGTGCTCGGACGTTTTCGTATGGGTGTGTTTTCTTTTTCAAGCTGCAGCCTCCTGCTCGTTAGTTTAACATCTGTAAATAAAATATAACTATTACGCGCCACAGAAATGATATCTACGCGGGCCACACGCACAAAGCTAAATTCGCAAAGCTATCGTAACGTGCGTAAATAAAATATATCCACTAGTTATTGGTGGCGTCACAGGGTACAGAGGGTACAAACACATATCACCCTGGTTTCATGGACCCGCTACCTTTTCTATTCCCGAGCCGTGTGCTTAGCGAATCACCCATCTTTTAGGAGCGTTGGTAGGATTATAGTCCGGTTCTACGAACTCGACATCTGAATCCTGGGGATCCTCCACGATCTCAACATCGGAATCGCGATGCTCGAGCGGCTCAGTCGCCACAGGGTTTCCAACCGTCCAGTCCGCTACAGCTGTATCTGTATGAGAAAATGTTTATATTATTAAAACATGTCTAGCTAACGACCCAGTCAGCTAAAATAAAATTAACTGTATGGATTTTAGCGGCAGTCTATATTAATTATTAATATTAATAGTAGACGTTATAAATTTACAGCTACCACGTTTACCCGTCTAGATACATAGGTTTAAAACATATGATATAGCTATAGGTTTCTTGCCTGTGACAGACTGGTGAGAGCTTGAAGCTCGTCGCCCGCTAGCAGAGTTGCCTTCCTCTAACAGGTTCTGCGTAATGAACCGGTTCTCGTAGGAGTAGTCTGAATGGACTCCCTCTTCTTAAATAAGAATGAAATATATCGTTTATATATACAAAGCGCAGACTCAGACAGCCCGACACAATACGACGTACTGTAATGTATGTGGTACAGTTCATATAGCGTCTTGTGCTTGGGTGCGATGAAAATACTTGAGACACAGGTTGATAAAGAAAGTCTTGTATTGCTTCATACAAATTGGCAAAAATAAACACACAGGTTGCAAACACAGAAGCAGGAGACACAGCAGGCCAGAGTAATCTAAGCTCAGCAATAACTCTCCACAACAGATTCAGATCTTCTTCTCTGTTACCGCAAGTCCATGCAAACGTGAGGCTCTCAAGAGCAGAGTTCAGAGTCCACAAGTGCTTCAGAGTTTCTCAGTAGGAATGGCTGGAGTACAAGGTCCAAGGCTTCAGGAGTCAGAACACAGGTTCACTGCAGGCTAGATTCTGAAGCACTGATTGCTCAGGTGTGGCTGTTTAAGAAGCAAACGGAGAGAATCAGGGCGGGAACATGCAAGCTGGAAAACTCCATTTTGACTGAGGGCAAGATAGCTGCAGCAAAACAGAAAGCAAAATGGCCGACGAACAAACTGAGTTTCAGAAACAGATACACAGAACCTTACATTACTCCCCCCTTAGGGACAACCTCCGGATGACCTCAGACCAGGCTTGTGTGGGTACCTCTGATGAAACTGACGGAGCAAGCGAGGAGCATTAACGTTATTGACTGGCTCCCATGAGTTGTCCTCCACTGGGTAGCCCTGCCATTTAATCAGATATTGTAACTGATTTCTATACAACCTGGAATCTAAAATCCTTTCCACCACAAATTCTTCCTGACCATCGACTAGCACTGGGTCAGGGCAAGGAGAAGAACGTCCAGGAAACGTATTGGGTGTCGCAGCCTTTAGTAGGGATACATGAAAGACAGGGTGGATTCTCATAGTTCTGGGCAATTGAAGACGACAAGCAACGGCACTTATAATCTTACTGATTTTATAGGGTCCAATGTACTTATGTCCCAACTTAGACGATGGAATCCTTAACTTAAGATTTCTGGTTGACAGCCAGACCAGGTCTCCTACCTTAAAAGCTGGTGCAGGTTTACGAAATTTATCTGCTGCCTTCTTGTACCTTTCCTGAGCCGATTCCAGATTCTCCTTTAGAAGATCCATATTCTTCTGTAAAGTCGTGACTCTTTCAGCCACTGCTGGCAAAGGCGTCTCTATGGGAAATCGTGGTAGAATGTTAGGATGATAACCTAGATTAGAGTAAAAAGGAGACTGTTTAGTGGAGGCACTCTGAGAGTTGTTGTAAGAGAACTCAGCCAATGGAAGTAGATCCACCCAATCATCCTGTAGGTGGCAGATAAAGCAGCGGAGATACTGCTCCAGGGTTTGATTGGTTCGTTCGGTTTGTCCATTAGTCTGGGGATGAAAAGCAGAAGAAAGGTTTACTTTAATGTCCAATGCTGCACAGAAATTTTGCCAAAACCTAGAAGTGAATTGCACCCCTCGATCCGAAATAACCTCATCCGGTACTCCATGTAAACGAAACACATCTTTAATCATCAAATCTGATGTCTGTTTTGCAGTGGGTAAGCCGACACAAGGGATAAAATGAGCTGCCTTTGTTAAACGGTCAACCACCACTAGAATAGTGTTCTTCCCTTGAGAGGTTGGTAATTCCACAATGAAGTCCATAGAAATGGATCCCCACGGGCGGGACGGGGTGGGAAGAGGCTGTAACAGACCAGTTGGTGAAGAGCGAGGTGTTTTGCATCTTGCACAAACCTCACACGAAGTGACATAGTCCAAAACATCCTTCCTACAAGTGGGCCACCAAAAGAAACGAGAAAGAAATTCCTGTGTCTTTAGAATTCCTCTATGCCCGGCTATTTTGGAATCGTGAATGAGTTGCAATACTCTCAATCTGACTGTTTCAGGTATATACAGACGTTGTCCCAGAATCCACACACCATTCTTAAAGACAAGACTTACGTCCCTTGGGGGTTGAGCCAAAAAAGAATCCGCATGGTATGCTTCCTTGATGTCTTTAATTAGGTCTTGATGATGAATCACTCCTAGGAATCTAGAGTCAGGAAGAATAGTCTTAGGAGGAGTAATTGGACGTGTCTCTGCTGAGTAAATCCTAGAGAGTGCATCAGCCTTTCCATTGCGCGATCCTGGTCTATAAGAAATAATAAAATTAAATTGGTTTAAGAAAAGATTCCAGCGAGCCTGGCGAGGAGTCAGGCACTTAGCCGACCTGATAAACTCAAGATTACGATGGTCTGTCAGAACGACTATTTGCTGTGCAGCTCCTTGAAGAAGGTGTCTCCATTCTTTGAAGGCGGCAATAATGGCCAACAACTCTCTATTGCCCACATCGTAGTTCTTCTCAGCCGAAGACAACTGCTGGGAAAAGAAGGCACAGGGATGCAAGACATTCTTCTCACCTGTTCTCTGAGAGAGTATAGCTCCCACGGCACAGTCTGAAGCATCCACCTCTATTATGAAGGCAAGCTCTGGGTTGGGATGTACTAGGATAGGTGCAGTGGTAAATTTATCTTTTAGACGGGAAAATGCTTCCTGGGCTTGGGGAGTCCAGGAGAACTTAGACTCTTTCCGGGTAAGTTGGGTGATAGGTGACACTACCTCAGAGAAATTTCTAATGAAACGTCTATAGAAGTTTGCAAACCCGATGAAGCGCTGTACCTCCTTCACATTTCTAGGACTTGGCCAATCATTGATGGCTTGGGTTTTACTTCCATCCATACTAATTCCTTGTGTAGACAGTACATACCCCAGAAATTGAATTTCGGTCTTATGGAATTCACACTTTTCAAGCTTGATGTAAAGATGATTTTGTCTTAGACGTTCCAAGACCATTCTCACATGTCCATGATGTTCCTCTGTGGAGTTAGAAAAAATTAAAATATCATCCAAATAAATTACCACGAATGTATCTAGGAGATCCCTGAAGATGTCATTCACCAAGTGTTGGAAAGTGGCTGGGGCGGTACTCAGACCAAAAGGCATAACCAGATATTCAAAGTGTCCATAGCGTGACCTGAATGCAGTCTTCCATTCATCCCCAGGTCTAATACGGACTAAGTTATAGGCCCCACGAAGATCTAGTTTAGAAAAAATTTTGGCATGTCGCACTCTCTCCAATAACTCAGGGATTAAAGGCAATGGATAACGGTTTCTAATAGTAACCTTATTGAGTTCCCTATAGTCTACGCATGGTCTCAGGGATCCATCTTTCTTCTTTACAAAGAATATGGGTGCCCCTGCAAGAGATGAAGAGGGGCGTATGAAGCCCTTGGCTAGATTTTCGTCTATGTACTCTTTTAAAGCCTTCAGCTCGGGCCCCGCCAGGGGGTAGATCTTACCAAAAGGTATCTCTGCTCCAGGCAATAATTCAATTGGACAATCATATGGACGGTGAGGAGGAAGCTGGTCAGCGTTCTTCTTGTCACATAAATCCACATAGTCCTGGTATACAGCTGGTAGTTCAGGGACTGACATGGTTCCTTTAGGAACAGAGCAAGCTGAAATTTTTGGACTCATCTGTTTCTCTGGAAAGTGTAATTCCTTGGTCTCCCAGTTAATGGTAGGATTCTGAGCCTGCAGCCATGGTAGCCCTAGAATAATGGGAAAGTGAGGAGAAGAGATAAGCATAAAGGACAGTTTCTCTTGATGATCTTTACCCATAAGAACCTTTAAAGGCTCTGTTTCCTGATCCACTGGTCCAGAGGTCAGCAGGGAGCCATCCACAGTTTCCATCTGTACTGGAGTAGCCTTCTTCACTGAACGTATTCCCTGTTTTAGAGCAAAGGAGACATCCATAAAATTTCCACTTGCACCTGAGTCGATCATAGCAGAGCTAGACACCCAGGCTGAGTCAACCCAGAGTTTGATGGAAAGAAAACAGTGAGAATTGTTTTTCTTACAACTCAGCTGGGACACCGCTGAGGAAACTTGAAAGATGGCAGCATTTACACAGTCAACGTCCTCAGAGGTAACGGAGTTTAAGTCCGAGAAATCAAGATCTGTTGCTGCAGCTCTCTCTGGAGCCTGAGGCTCGGACCTGACAGATCCCCTCTCGCAACACTCACAATGAATGAGTGCTGCAGTAGTCTTGCGAGAACGGCTGGGACAGTTAATAATAAAGTGCCCTGACTTACCACAATAAAAACATAGATTCTCCTTAAAACGATGTTCCTTGCGTGCATCACTAACCCGTCGTAGTAAAGAGTCTACCTGCATGGGTTCAGGTTCAGGTTCCCGTGTAATCCTATTCAAAGGTTCCTTAGCTGGAGAGGAAGGTAGGAAAAGGTTAGTACGATTGCTTTCGAACCATCTCTCTTGCCTGCGTTCAGTTAAACGAGTATCAATACGGATGCAGTAGTTAATAAAGTCACCTAACGCAGTGGGAGGGTCGGCACGAGCAAGTTCATCCTTAATCAGTGGGGATAACCCCTTTCGAAAAATAGATTTTTTGGCGGAATTGTCCCAGGTGGTATCAAGGGCCCATCTCCTGAAATCCAAGGCATATTCAGCTACCGAGTGCTTACCTTGGCGCAAAGCTAACATGGCTGCTTCAGCTGTTGCACCTCGATTGGGGTCATCAAACACCTGCCCCATGGCTGAAATAAAATCATCAAGGTGATTCAAACAATCATCCTCAGTCTCAATCAGAGGGTTTGCCCATATCAAAGCCTTGTTGGTAAGCAACATAATTATAGTAAGCACCTTAGATCGTTCAGTAGGAAATTGTGAAGCATGTGCAGAAAAAAAAAGATTACATTGATTAACAAATCCCCTGAATTTTTCACGTTCACCACCAAAACGAAAAGGGGGCAACTTGGGAATCCCAGAACTCGGGGCCACGGCAGGAGCCTGGACTCGCCCCTCCAGAACCTCAATCCTGGCTCGCAAATCCTGGGTAGTCTGTCCAACCACTTGCAAATTGTGATTATTTAGGTCCTGAAGATTTGTAAAACGGGTCTTTATATTCTGCAAATCTGCAAGGATATTATCAGTCACTCCACAAAGTTCCTTTATGCGGGCCTCCATTTTCCAGATCTTTTAAGACAGGATACTGGAAGAAGAGGAGAGAAAAAAAAAACAATAGTGTTCACCTGTGGCAACACTGAAGAAAGAAAAAACTTTAAGGGAACTGCTCACCTGGAATGGTTGTGAGAAGTCACAACCACTATCATCACAGAAAGCTTTCAACCAGACATCTGATATCCAGAGTTTCAGCAGACAAAAAGAGAAGAGAAAAAAACAAAAAAAAAAAACAATAGTGTTTACCTGTGATAACACTGCAGAAAAAAAAACTTAAGGGAATTGCTCACCTGGAATGGTTGTGAGAAGTCACAACCACTGTCATCACAGAAAGTACAACCGGACATCCGATATCCACAGTACAGCAGACAAGCCTTTCCAGACCCAGCAGACACTAACGTTTGGCTTCAGAATCTTGTAATGTATGTGGTACAGTTCATATAGCGTCTTGTGCTTGGGTGCGATGAAAATACTTGAGACACAGGTTGATAAAGAAAGTCTTGTATTGCTTCATACAAATTGGCAAAAATAAACACACAGGTTGCAAACACAGAAGCAGGAGACACAGCAGGCCAGAGTAATCTAAGCTCAGCAATAACTCTCCACAACAGATTCAGATCTTCTTCTCTGTTACCGCAAGTCCATGCAAACGTGAGGCTCTCAAGAGCAGAGTTCAGAGTCCACAAGTGCTTCAGAGTTTCTCAGTAGGAATGGCTGGAGTACAAGGTCCAAGGCTTCAGGAGTCAGAACACAGGTTCACTGCAGGCTAGATTCTGAAGCACTGATTGCTCAGGTGTGGCTGTTTAAGAAGCAAACGGAGAGAATCAGGGCGGGAACATGCAAGCTGGAAAACTCCATTTTGACTGAGGGCAAGATAGCTGCAGCAAAACAGAAAGCAAAATGGCCGACGAACAAACTGAGTTTCAGAAACAGATACACAGAACCTTACACGTACACTATATACGGTGTAAAATTTACCCGATTGTTCTGGTGAAAGCAAAGCAGAATATTGAACGCGAGAATATCTGGACTCCATCTTGAATAAAAAGGGTCCGCTATTAAATTAAAGCAAATAAAGATCAAGTATGAAAACACGACTAAGCTGTTCATGCAAATACTACACAAACTTAAATATAATTGAAACAAACGTGGATATTCACGAGACATAAAAATCCGCACTTTAGCTCTAAAGATCAAGTATGAAAACACGACTAAGCTGTTCATGCAAATACTACACAAACTTAAATATAATTGAAACAAACGTGGATATTCACGAGACATAAAAATACGCACTTTAGTTCTAAAGATCAAGTATGAAAACACGCTTAACCTATTCATGCAAATACTACACAAACTTAAATATAATTGAAACAAAAGACATAAAAATACGCACTTTAGCTCTAAAGATCAACTATGAAAACACTGGTAAACTATTCATGCAAACACTACACAAACTTAAATATAGCTGAAACAAAAGACATAAAAATACGCACTTTAGCTCTAAAGACCAACTATGAAAACACGGATAAGTTATTCATGCAATTACTACACAGACTTAAATATAATTGAAACGAAATCCGTAAAAATACACACTATAGTCCTGTTCAGAATGGAGTTGTGTTCTGTGAGGTATGAAGTCTTACAGCTGAGCGTTGTGTTGCTTGTGAGCTGCCTGTATTTATTAGGGCTAACAGAGAGAACACGCCCTCTGTCAATACCATGAACTGCTAGATAGAAAAAATCTATTAATGTTTTACAGAGACATCATGTCTGCTAAGGGTCCTGAAGCAATATTTCACACCCGAAGCGTCACCATCATTACCCTCTAGCTGTAAATTTATAACGTCTACTATTAATATTAATAATTAATATAGACTGCCGCTAAAATCCATACAGTTAATTTTATTTTAGCTGACTGGGTCGTTAGCTAGACATGTTTTAATAATATAAACATTTTCTCATACAGATACAGCTGTAGCGGACTGGACGGTTGGAAACCCTGTGGCGACTGAGCCGCTCGAGCATCGCGATTCCGATGTTGAGATCGTGGAGGATCCCCAGGATTCAGATGTCGAGTTCGTAGAACCGGACTATAATCCTACCAACGCTCCTAAAAGATGGGGTGATTCGCTAAGCACACGGCTCGGGAATAGAAAAGGTAGCGGGTCCATGAAACCAGGGTGATATGAGTTTGTACCCGCTGTACCCTGTGACGCCACCAATAACTAGTGGATATATTTTATTTACGCACGTTACGATAGCTTTGCGAATTTAGCTTTGTGCGTGTGGCCCGCGTAGATATCATTTCTGTGGCGCGTAATAGTTATATTTTATTTACAGATGTTAAACTAACGAGCAGGAGGCTGCAGCTTGAAAAAGAAAACACACCCATACGAAAACGTCCGAGCACCTCCACACCGTTTAATTCACCAATCTCTGAACTACACTACACGTCTCATACTTGTAAGCATATATGTCTACGCAGTTCTATAGTGTAGTTATACACGCAGATAAAAATTTCTGCGGTAACTAGTTTTATTTACCTGTGTCAAGTTAGCTTTGTGAATGTGTTGTGCGCATTCATGTATGCTATATTTTATTTACAGCTGCTAAAGTATCGCCCGTGAGGTTGCAGTTTGAGGGAGAAAACAGCCCCATACGGCAGCGTCCGAGCAGCGAGATGTCTGTTAATTCAGCATTCGCAACGGTAAATTTTCAAACTATACATTTATAGACCCCAATGCAGGACACTACGATTCTTACTTTATTGTTAAGGAGCTGATTTTTGAAAACTAATGGTAAATGTGATAGCCCGAGGTGTCGTGGTCTCGTGTGTGACGATACCCGATTTGTCTATATGGTTCTCACTAAATTACCACAGGTCGCGGGATTTTCAGTTTTCCACACTTTTTTAAATACCTGAGAAAACAAAGCTATGTAGTTCCCATACCCGATGTGGAATATTATGGTCTAGAGTACATGGCACAGGGTTCTTCTGGTATGACATGAGAGTCAGAAACATTTGTCATGTGCCAAAATAGGCCGGGACACGTCTCAACATGCCGCAATTTTTTGTTGAATGGTGATCAAAAACGAATATTATGGTCTAGAGTACATGGCATAGGGTGCTTCTGCTATGACATGATAGTCCGAAACACAGATATGTTAAAAAGTTTGTAGCCATTTTTGTTGAGTAGTGGTCAAAACCGCTGCATAGGTGTAGGCCTGTGCCAAAATAGGTCTTTCTGTTACGCCATGGGAGTCAGAAACACAGCTATGCTAAAAAAGTTTGTACCTGATTTTTTGTTGAACGGTACTCAATATCGCTGCATAGGAGTGGGTATGTACCAAAATAGGCCGGGACACGTCTCAACATGCCTGTCTTTTATATCTGATGGGCTTAGCGTCTTTAAAAATAGGCTTGCGCTGCAAGAACGCTACGCATCCCAGGCTATACAGTTGGTCATGTGTGTAGCTCATAGCGGGAACGTTAACATTCAACATGCCTTGAGAGGGTTTGTGAAGCAACTCGCTCAATATTTTCTAGATGACTGTGCGCGTGTTAACGGCCAGCACATAGTTTTTGAATTTCAGTATTGTTTTTTCCACGGCTGTCCCGTGACCAGGACTTGTCCAGACATGCCCGGACTTGTCCAGCATGTCTCACATGGACCCTATATGTCCGTTCACAATATGTCTATCAGTATTAAAACATAAAAACTCCTCTGTACACGATCCTTAAGCAAAATAAAAAAAAATAATGTAAAATAAATCTGTGAAGGAGCAAAATGTTGAAATATACGCTTAACTAATATTTGAAAAATATGGTATCTCACATGGAGCCTATATGTCCATTCACAATATGTCTATCAGTATTAAAACATAAAAACTCCTCTGTACATTATTGTGAAGGGGTTAAAAGAGGCTTCATAGTTGATATGATAAGCTGATCAGAATAGCTAGCATCATGAGAGCTGCTATGGTTGACAGTGGTAGTGAACGCATAACTAATATTTGATTGGCCAACTATACACAACTGCTTTTTTAATATAGCTCCTCATATGGATGTGCTAATTGACTTCATATGCACGCACAGTATGTATTGTGAGCCCTGCACTTGCATGCTAACATCATTATATTAGCATCTGTGATTAGCTAGCATCATGAGAGCTGCTATGGTTGACACTGGTAGCGAACGCATAACTATATTTTGAATGGCCAACTATACACAACTGCTTTTTAATATAGCTCCTCATATGGATGTGCTAATTGACTTCATATGCACGCACAGTATGTATTGTGAGCCCTGCACTTGCATGCTAACATCATTATATTAGCATCTGTGATGGGGAAGTTACTTTATTGATATACATGCTTCATTGAGATACTTATAATCCTATATATAGTGCATATATGTCTGCCTATTGGGGATATTGTGAGTTACATAGACTGCATATATATGGACAAATATATGTAGGTTATTATTGTTTAGCCCCGGATTAGTCTATTATCGTTATAACATATAAGATATGGAGATGTGCACTATTATATATTGATTTGAATGTAGTTCATACCTGTCTGCATTTGGCTATTTTTCTGCATGCTGTATATCCCACTCTTTTGGATTTTTATTCATGATAATGTATATGTCTTTGAGCTGTAACTTCATGTCAACACTTTGGTTATTTTTCTGCATGCTGTATATCCTACTCTTTTGGATTTTTATCCATGATAATGTATTTTAGACCTTAATAGAATTTGTATTTTATACTGCAAAAGCGTCCTTTTTCAATTTATTTCAATCTCGCCATGACTTTCCCCTTTACACACATTTACAGGTAAATAGAGACAAATGAATTCTTGAATGCATGCGACCTTCTCTCATTGTACTTACAGGTCATTCGACCTCCACTCATTCTATGGGCACTGCTATCAGAATACACATAAATGTGTTAGTTTTAAAAGATCCCACTGACTATACACAATGCAATACTATTTACTGTTTGCCTGAATTACCGTAGCATCGACCTTCACTCATTCTGCCAATTCATGTCAACACTGTTGTACTACATTTCTATGCGCCAGTAAAGATGTATATCTATGTACCATGTTAGCTAGTAAATAGAAAAATATGCACCTCTCAATACAACCTCGGATTCATCGTAAATACAGACCCCGCACACCAACCTGGCAAACACTGGATATTAATCGTGCTCTGTGACGCCAAGAAAGCCATATTTTTTGATAGCTACGGATTATGTGCTGACAACGCTATCTTTCCGAGCGAGTTTGTGACTTTCCTGAACACGAATTGTGAGACTTATTATTATCAAAGCAACCAGATCCAAGACACGTTTAGCACCGTCTGTGGTCACTACTGCGTGTACTTTTTACATTTTTTAGCTCGGAACATACCGTTCAGTAAGATATTGAAGAAGTTTTCGGCTGATAAAACGCGTAATGATACAATTGTGAGAAATTTTATTGGTGATAGAAGATCAAGTTTAAAAACACACCACTACTTCTGCTGGAACATACATCAAACTTGCTCTTGTCTAGAGAGAACAGCATAATCGGACTGTATAGTCATTTGTAGAGTCGATGATATAAAAAGAAGTATTTATTACAATAAAATCTTGTAACCATGTTTTTACAATACCGTGTCATTGCCTTTTTAAAAATCGCGTGTCTAATATTGTAACACGGCTATATACATAATATGCCCGTGATCATTTCATAATATGAGCATTTAAGGGACTTGTCCGGGCATTATGCGGTTTCTAGCAAATGAGTTACCGTAGCAGCGACCTTCACTCATTCTGTCAACAGCGCCACTAGATAGATAAATATTTAAACTTCTAACACAACACAAGCCTTAGATACACAGCTCCTAATAGATTACCGATCTGTAACAAAAGTCTGTATTTCACTAAAACTCTTTCCCAGTCCTGATATAAGTGTAGATACACTGCCAAGCTAAAAATATATATACTGAATAAAACTATAAGATGAGCGTCGTAATTCCAAATGTGTTATAAGATGATATAGCTCCTCATATGGATGTGCTAATTAACCTCATATGCACGCACAGTATGTATTGTGACCCATGCACTTGCATGCTAACATCATTATATTAGCATCTGTGATGGGGAAGTTACTTTATTGATATACATGCTTCATTGAGATAGTTATAAGCCTATTTTCCACACACCAGAAACTAGGTTGGAGATTCCTAACCCCATGTCATTACATTCTTCCCAGTCCTGATATAAGTGTAGATACACTGCCAAGCTAAAAATATATATACTGAATAAAACTATAAGACTCTCAAAACAACACAAGCCTTAGATACACAGCTCCTAATAGATTACCGATCTGTAACAAAAGTCTGTATTTCACTAGAACTCCTTATACATTTACTGGGTCCTTAAAAGTTTCTTCCTGAGACTTATAAAATCAAGAAGCGCTCTTTAATACAATAATACTCCACAGAATAATCTAATCCAGTGGATAAAATATCAATAGACATGAATAAATCACTTTGATTGAAATTCACAAATCCAGCAGACCAGATTTCACCGCCTGAGCAAAGTTCAGCCAGGGGACATGACGACCTGGATCAAGATAAATATTTAAACTTCTAACACAACACATGCCTTCACAGATTACTAATAAGTTACCGATCTGTAACAAAAGTCTGTATTTCACTAAAACTCTTTCCCAGTACTGATATAAGTGTAGATACACTGCCAAGCTAAAAATATATATACTGAATAAAACTATAAGATGAGCGTCGTAATTCCAAATGTGTTATAAGATGATACTTCAATAAAATCCTTATATACTAGTTATATACAGAAGTCTGTATTTAACTAGAACCCCTTATACATTTACTGGGTTCTTAAAAGTTTCTCTCCTCTTTAATACACTAATACTCCACAGAATAATCTAATCCAGTGGATAAAATATCAATAGACATGAATAAATCACTTTGATTGAAATTCACAAATCCACCACAATAGAGACGAATAAATCACTTTGAATGAAATTCACAAATCCAGCAGACCAGATTTCACAGCCTGAGCAAAGTTCAGCCAGGGGACGTGACGACCTGGATCAATCTGACAGGGAGACGGATTAAATGATAGGGGGCGTGTCGACCTGTCAGATTTGAGTTTGACGAATAATGGGGTCCCTATACTACTCGTGTCCCGGCCTATTTTGGTACATGACAAATGTTTCTGACTCTCATGTCATACCAGAAGCACCCTGTGCCAGGTACTCTAGACCATAATATTTCACATCGGGTATGGGAACTACATAGCTTTGTTTTCTCAGGTATTTAAAAAGTGGTTGCTAACTTTTTAGCATACCTGTGTTTCTATAACGAATACACGGACCCCTACAGCGCATCCCAATAGTGTAGTTTAATGTAGGGGGCAAACAGATTATCGCTGGTGCTTGGAAAATACCACATTTCATAGATGGTGCTGATCCGCTGAATCATTTTTAAACATTTCACGCCACTCATGCACCCACAGCACACTTATGCTGTACCAGCACCGCTGCAGCTAGCGCTTTTTAGCTAAAAAAGACCCTTATTTGCATCATTTTCATTATAGTACGACTGGTACATACCCACTCCTATGCAACGATACTGAGTAGCGTTCAACAAAAATCAGGTACAAACTTTTTAACATACCTGTGTTTCGGGCGCTCATGCCATACCAGAAGCACTCTGTGCCATGTACCATAGCCCATAATAATCGATCTTGATCAGTATTCAACAAAAAATTGGGTGCAAACTTTTTTAGCATAGCTGTGTTTCTGACTCCCATGTCGTACCAGAAAGACCTATTTTGGCACAGGCCTACACCTATGCAGCGGTTTTGACCACTACTCAACAAAAAATGGCTACAAACTTTTTAACATATCTGTGTTTCGGACTATCATGTCATAGCAGAAGCACCCTGTGCCATGTACTCTAGACTATAATATTCGTTTTTGATCACCATTCAACAAAAAATTGCGGCATGTTGAGACGTGTCCCGGCCTATTTTGGCACATGACAAATGTTTCTGACTCTCAAGTCATACCAGAAGAACCCTGTTCCATGTACTCTAGACCATAATATTCCACATCGGGTATGGGAACTACATAGCTTTGTTTTCTCAGGTATTTAAAAAAGTGTGGAAAACTGAAAATCCCGCGACCTGTGGTAATTTAGTGAGAACCATATAGACAAATCGGGTATCGTCACACACGAGACCACGACACCTCGGGCTATCACATTTACCATTAGTTTTCAAAAACCAGCCAGATTTCACCGCCTGAGCAAAGTTCAGCCAGGGGACATGACGACCTGGATCAAGATAAATATTTAAACTTCTAACACAACACATGCCTTCACAGATTACTAATAAGTTACCGATCTTTAACAAAAGTCTGTATTTCACTAAAACTCTTTCCCAGTACTGATATAAGTGTAGATACACTGCCAAGCTAAAAATATATATACTGAATAAAACTATAAGATGAGCGTCGTAATTCCAAATGTGTTATAAGATGATACTTCAATAAAATCCTTATATACTAGTTATATACAGAAGTCTGTATTTAACTAGAACCCCTTATACATTTACTGGGTTCTTAAAAGTTTCTCTCCTCTTTAATACACTAATACTCCACAGAATAATCTAATCCAGTGGATAAAATATCAATAGACATGAATAAATCACTTTGATTGAAATTCACAAATCCACCACAATAGAGACGAATAAATCACTTTGAATGAAATTCACAAATCCAGCAGACCAGATTTCACAGCCTGAGCAAAGTTCAGCCAGGGGACGTGACGACCTGGATCAATCTGACAGGGAGACGGATTAAATGATAGGGGGCGTGTCGACCTGTCAGATTTGAGTTTGACGAATAATGGGGTCCCTATACTACTAAGGCTGATGCCTTATCTCGCAGTTTTCATCCGGTGTCTCCCCCTGAGCCAACTTCCTCCATTCTTCACCCTGGGGTTGTGTTGGCAGGGGTCTCGTCTGAGTTGGAACAGGAGATTGAGGGGGCCCAGTCTCTGGCCCCTGCTGCCAAGCCAGGGGGTAACTTGTTTGTCCCAGAGCAGCTTCGGCTTAAACTCCACCAGGAGTTCCATGAATCCAAGCTCAGTGCTCACCCTGGTATATCTGCCAAACGTCGGGCGGTGGCTAGGATCTTTTGGTGGCCTACTCTTAGCTCTGACATAAAAAAATTTGTTTCTGGTTGTGGGGTCTACGCTCGTTCTAAAAACTCACATAGCCGGCCGGCTGGGAACTGATGCCCTTGGCAGTTCCCGAAAGGCCATGGACTCACTTGTCCATGGATTTTATTATTAATCTTCCTCCATCCAAGGGCAATACGGTGGTATGGGTAGTGGTGGACAGGTTTTCGAAGCAGGCTCATTTTGTACCCTTATCCGCACTACCCTCAGCTGAGACTTTGTCCAGATTGTTTGTACAGCATGTTATCCGGTTGCATGGGGTATCCCTGAATGTGGTGTCTGATCGTGGAGTGCAGTTTGTGGCAAAGTTTTGGCGTGCTTTTTGCAAGAAATTGGGGATGTCTCTGTCTTTTTAGTCTGCATACCATCCTGAGAGCAATGGTCAGACGGAACGCACTAATCAGCCTCTGGAACAGATCCTCAGATGTCTGACTTCTGCAAGACAGAATGACTGGTGTTATGTACTGCTGTTGGCGGAATTCGCCTTCAATAGTCGGGTGAGCCAATCTACTGGTATGTCTCCTTTCCTGATCAATCATGGTTTTAGTCCTCATTTTGGTGAGTTTTCTCGTTTGGATTCTGGGTGTCCAGAGGCAGAGGGGTCTGTTCAGCGATTTAAGAATACATGGGCGGAGGTCCAGCGGAATATATCCAGGTCTCAAGGCAGGTACAAGTTTTTCGCTGACAGGAAAAGAACACCAGGGCTGAAGTCCAGCGTAATATCTCTCGGGCCCAGGGAGGTATAAATATTTTGCTGACAAAAAGAGAGCCCCGGGACACATGTTTCAGGTGGGGGAGAAGGTTTGGCTTTCCACACGTAACATCAACTTGTAGGTACCATCAGCTAAATTGGGACCGAAGTTCATCGGTCCGTACGAGATTGTGGAGATAGTCAATCCTGTGGCATATAGGTTGCATCTCCCCGTCCTTAAAAATAACCAATGTGTTCCATAAATCTCTGTTGAAACCAGTGGGGTCTGTCAAGGAGGACTCGGAGTCTGTTGTTCCTCCAGTGTTAGTGGAGGGTCACTTGGAGTATGAGGTCGGACATATTGTGGACTCTCGTACTGCTCCTTGCAGTACCTGGTCCACTGGAAGGGATATGGACTGGAGGATCGCTCATGGGTCTCTGCTCGCTCGGTACATGCAGATCGCCTGGTTCGGGCTTTCCATGCCAGGTACCTGGGCAAACCTGGGGGTCCAGAGGCCCCCAGTTGAGAGGTGGGTACTATCATGATCCCAGTGCAGGTTTGACCTGCACACCAGGGGTTAATGTCTTGACCCTAGTGCGGGCTCTGACCTGCACACCTGGGGTTTATTATTGTGGCCTCTCTTTGGTTCGGGGAGAGCTTCTTATAGCCCTAGGAAGCTCCTATCCCCGTCAGTTATACTTTTGCCCTTGGCTGAGTGTGTTGACCCCTGATTGCCTGTGCCTTGTGCCTGTGTTCTAGCTTGTTTGTATGGTTCTGACCAGGTTCTGTTTCCCATTGTGATTTTGCCTCTTGATTCTGTACTGTGTATATGCTTCTCTGGTTTTCTGACTCCTGCCACGTCCCTGACTATTCTTTATTAGCCTGCTCCTTGTGTACTGCGTTGTCTCTCACGTTTACTGACCTCGGCTTTTCTTGGATTCCGTCTCTCTCTGGTTCCCCGTCCTCTCCCTGGTGTCCGGTGACCCCCTTTCCATTCTCCAGGGTCCCTGTAGCTTCCTGCACTCATCCCCAGCTGCAGGACGCTGAGCTCCGCCCCCTGGGGTCACATGACTGCAGGTCCTGGCAGTACACTCACCACTTGGTGTTCTGCTCTCTCCAGCTCTGCTGTATTGCTGTCATCTTGCCCAGCACTCGGGCGCTGTGAGTACTGCAGTCACAGGCCGTCGGAGACTCCGGGCTCCCACTGTCAGGGCTGCTGAAACCGCTGGTAAGTGCCCACCTAGCGGTTTCTCTTGATAGTATATAGCAGGGCCCACATAGTATACAGAAGGGCCCACATAGTATACAGCAGGACCCACACAGTATATAGCAGGGCCCACATAGTATATAGCAGGGCCCACATAGTATACAGCAGGGCCCACATAGTATACAGCAGGGCCCACATAGTATGCAGTAGGGCCCACATAGTATATAGCAGGGCCCACATAGTATACAGCAGGGCCCACATAGTATATAAGAGGGCCCACAAAGTATACAGCAGGACCCACATAGTATACAGCACACATAGTATATAGCAGGACCCACATAGTATATAGCAGGGCCCACATAGTATATAGCAGGGCCCACATGGTATACAGCAGGGCCCACACAGTATATAGCAGGACCCACATAGTATATAGCAGGACCCACATAGTATATAGCAGGGCCCACATAGTATATAGCGTGGCCCACATAGTATATAGCAGGGCCCACATAGTATACAGCAGGGCCCACATAGTATATAACATGGCCCACACAATATATAGCACGGGCCACAGAATAAAGCACGGCCCACATAGTATACAGCAGGGACCACATAGTATATAGCAGGGCCCACATAGTATATAGTGCAGCCCCACATAGTATATAGTGCAGCCCCACATAGTATATAGCAGGGCCCACATAGTATATAGCGCGGCCCACATAGTATATAGCAGGGCCCACATAGTATACAGCAGGGCCCACATAGTATATACAGGGCCCACATAGTATGCAGCAGGGCCCACATAGTAAACAGCAGGAACAACATAGTATATAGCAGGACCCACATAGTATACCGCACGGCCCACATAGTATATAGCAGAGCCCACATAGTATACAGCAGGGCCCACATAGTATACAGCAGGGCCCACATAGTATAATGCACAGCCAACATAGTTTATAGCAGGACCCACATAGTATATAGCAGGGCCCACATAGTATACAGCAGGGCCCACATAGTATATAGCAGGGCCCACATAGTATACAGCAGGGCCCACATAGTATACAGCAGGGCCCACATAGTATAATGCACGGCCAACATAGTTTATAGCAGGGCCCACATAGTATATAGCAGGGCCCACATAGTACATAGCAGGGCCCACATAGTATACAGCAGGGCCCACATAGTATATTGTTATGAATGTGCTAGAGATGGTTTCTGAGCAGAGGCTCCCTCTGGTGGTTACAGACAGTACTGAACCTTTCAGCGAGGAGTGGCAATCTGGAATCACAGACTGGTCTGATATAAGGGAGGTTCCCTCCCATGATGGTTGCCGGTGATCAATTGTTCTTGTCTCAATTGTGGTTCCTGGTTCATTTGGAAGTTTGCTGGAGTCTTGCCTGCATCTCCTGCTTTCAGATTAGATATTTTTTGCTTTTCTTTTTGTGCTTGCTTTTTGCATTGTTTTCTGCACTCTTGTGGAGGTCAGCCAGGTCCCCTCCTGGGGCCTGAGCTCCTCACAGTTTTTCTGCAGCCATTGTTATTTGCTCATTTGCTTTTTCCTGTTTTTTCAGCGGCTGCAGCTTGGTTTTTGTTCACACTGAGATCTGATTTAGTGGGTGGCGAGATCGTGTGATCTCAGTATTTTTGTAATCAGAATTGTTGGATTTTTGTAGGGTTTTTTTGGGTTGCAGAAAGTAATCTCTCCTGTCCTATCCTATTTAGTCAGCTTGTGGCCCCAGCGTTTGCTCAGTCTATTTTCTGCCTATGTTTGTATTTTCATCTTGTCTAACCGCCATTATATGTTTGGGGGCTTCCTATTTTCTTTGGGGATCTGCTCCGGGGCAGATAGCTTTCATCTTTCTGCCTTTAGGTGTAGTTATCTCTCAGGCTGTGACGAGGCGTCTAGGACCAACGTAGGAATGCTCCACGGCTACCTCTAGTTGTCGTTAGTTTAGGAATCTGCAACCCATCAGTTACCAACATCTCAGGTGTTCGGCTGCCCTGCTGTTGTTCCTGTCCTCCTCAGCTACCGAAACATAACAGATGGGAGTGATGGGGAAAAGCAATGATGGGAGTGATGGTGGAAAAGCAATGATGGGAGTGATGGGGGAAAAGCAATGATGGATGGGGAAAAAGCAATGATGGGAGTGATGGGGAAAAAGCAATGATGGGAGTGATGGGGGAAAAGCAATGATGGGAGTGATGGGGAAAAGCAATGATGAGAGTGATAGGGAAAAAGCAATGATGGGAATGATGGGGAAAAGCAATGATGGGAGTGATGGGGAAAAAGCAGTGATGGGGAAAAGCAATGGGGAAAAACAATGATGGGAGTGATGGGGAAAAGCAATGATGGGAGTGATGGGGTAAAGCAATGATGGGAGTGATGGGGAAAAGCAATGATGGGGAAAAGCAATGATGGGAGTGATGGGTAAAGCAATGATGGGAGTGATGGGGAAAAGCAATGATGGGAGTGATGGGGAAAAGCAGTGATGGGGAAAAGCAATGGGGAAAAACAATGATGGGAGTGATGGGGAAAAGCAATGATGGGAGTGATGGAGAAAGGCAATGATGGGGAAAAAGCAATGATGGGAGTGATGGGGAAAAGCAATGATGGGATTGATGAGGGGAAAAGCAATGATGGGAGTGATGGGGAAAAGCAATGATGGGTTGATGGGGAAAAAGCAATGATGGGAGTGATGGGGAAAAGCAATGATGGGAGTGATGGGGTAAAGCAATGATGGGGAAAAAACAATGATAGGAGTGATGGGGAAAAACAATGATGGGGAAAAAGCAATGTTAGGAGTGATGAGGAAAAGCAACGATGGGGTGATGGGGAAAAAGCAATGGGGAGAATGAGCGCTGGGGAGAATGAGCGCTGGGGAGAATGAGTGCTGGGGGAATGACTTCTTTCTGTTAACCAGCTAGTTTTCTTGTCCACCACACTGCAGTGTCAAAAGAGGAAGACAGCGAGACAGGCAGCAACATCGCATCAGAGAGCTCTTGACCTTGAAGAAAATCCTCAGATCCTGGTATTGTAACATAATATTAAGAAAAATATTTATTCATTGATATTGCGCTATTAACTCCACAGCGCTTTACATACATCATCAACACTGTCCCCATTGGGACATTTGATAACACTGGAATGTTTTTGTAAGAGCTTTTCTTGTGGAAAACCTGATGCGGCCCAGCCTCACCCAGATTCTACCTCCAGCGGCCCCCGGGTAAATTGAGTTTGAGACCCCTGCTATAGAGTGTTTCTGGCTGTGGTTTTGCAAAGAGTTACTGGTTCTTTGGATCTCTTGGTTGTCAGGATATATATGGTTAGAGGCATAGTCCACTTACACAGCTCAAAACTGTTGTCATTCAAGCCAGCATCCAGAGATCAAGAGGAAGATGTGATGAGGTTAACTCGCATTGTTGGACTACTTAATTTGCATCGTTTTTAATCCTCTGTTTTGCAAGTCAACAAGCCACAGGACTCACACAATGGTCATTCAACAGATTAAGTAAAAATCCAGTGTTCAATTACCCTACATTACTGTATTCTAAAGATAGCAGACAATAAGTTGTAGGAGCTGATGTAAGAGCAAACATTAGTGTGATGATACTGGAAGCTCCATGTCTTGTGAGTGCAGAACTACAGTCCTCATCTTTTTTTTTTACTGCTGACAGCCCACAGAGCAAAGTTCCCCCCTCCCTCTCTCATGCTTCTCATCAAACCCCAGCCTGCACACAAGTAGTGTAATCTGAAGCTACCAGTGCTGGAGTTTTCCCGCCTCACCGCAGGTGGTCCCCATTGTCTTCACATGTGCTGTCCCTCCATGGCAGCCATTATGAGGATTCATTCTTTTGGCTTATACCACGGTGGGAAGTTGCGTCAGAAACACGAAAGTCACTGTTTTGAAACATGCGCCGACAGGCATCGTTCCCGTGGTACTGGTGAACCCGTAACTCCAACAGAACCCGATAAATGGAATTCTCGGATGCCCCATGAGCTATTTCACCCAAGTTTGGGCTCATTTGAACCGTCATTTCAAAGTAAGATCATTGATAGGTCTGCCATTATTCAGCTAGAGTTCCCCGCTGAGTTATGGTCCTTATGACTTTCCAGAGCTTCAAACCATACTTCTATCCCTGGGAGGTGGCCAGAAAAACTATCCCCTTTTGTGAGGTCAGCAGCCCACAGGTATAAGTCTTGCAGTTAAGCCCCCCTTAGGCAGTCCATGCTGTGATGACCTAAGAGATCTGCAAATGAACTATGACGTGTGGCTCCTCCCCCAGCCAGTCTTGCCTGTAACTGCCATGTGAGTTTTTCATTTTTAATCCCGTTTATTTTGGTAACTGCCTTGTACATAACTATATTGCCTCAGCTTGTTACATCTTTTTTTATATTGTATAAGCACTGCCTGTTTTTTAAGGAATAAACCTATAAAATTATTAGTTTGATTCTCCTGCTCTATAAACGAATTTGCACGTGCCTGAAGTACTACGCTACTGTTTTGGGGTTGCTACGGACCCTCTTGATAAATTGTTCCTTAAGTAAATCGTAGCTGGTGGCAGCTTAAAAGAAGGGGTGTAAAGTGTTGACCTATGGGGTGGCGTTGGCAGTGACGGAGCGGGTCTTATAAGAGTATTGCCTGGCTGCGGCCCGGAGTAATTATAATTCCCTCACTGCAGCGTGCCCAATAGCCAGCACACATCCAAGTGACCCGTCTGGCGACTAATTATCCTAGGTGCAGTTCCCTGACGGTAAGGGGGGCGCCAGAGAGCTGCAAGTCCCTAAGTGGAAGTGGGATAATTATAAATCCCTGCAGTTTACTGGGTCGGACGGCAGCAGCCGTCGTGTGTGTGCGCGTTTTCGTCACATTTGCGGCACGGAGGGATCACAAGCCGTGATACCCCGGGCTACCGTGTGGCGGACCGTGTGCACGTCTCATCACAATTAGCTATTCAAAATGATCAAAAATCAACGTTTTATACTAATATGACAACAGTGTATGGTTCTTGACCAACTGAAGAACAAACACATAAATGCAAAACTCAACATATAGATAACAGTCCATTCCTCCTGACTTACAGAAAATAGATGTGTGGATAATTAAGATAAAATGATGTCGTCTCTCCAGATTTACGGTATATATTTTTTATTTGGCTGCTGTCACACACAGACGCTTTTTATTGCAAAACCTGCATCGTCATATTGTGAGAGCTATAATTTTTTTATAGTTTTGCTGACAGTCATTTGAGGGCTCGTTTTTTGCAGGATGAGTTGACGTTTATTGGTATAATTTTTGGACATATGACATTTGATCGCTTTTTATGGGAGGCAGAATGAACAAAAACAGTAATTCATATATAATTTTTTTAATGCCTTTCCGCATGTAGTAAAATTGATAAGGCAGTTTTATTATTCGGGCCAGTACTATTACAGTGATACCTCATTTATATTTTTTATGTTTCAGTGCTTTTACACAAAAAACTATTTTATAGAAAAAAAGAATCACTTTATTATGAGAGCTGTAACTTTTTTTTTCTGCTGACGGACCCATATGGCAGCTTGTTTTTTGCAGGACAAGATGTTTTCAGCTGTACAATTTTTATGTACATTGCTTTAATTTCGCGTATTTTCCACTTTTTTTCAGCAATATGATAAAACTTATTTTTTGCCTTGTTTGTTTTTACGGTGTTCACTGAAGAGGTTAACTTGTGGGACAGTTTTATACGTCGGGTCATTCCAGAAGGGGAAATATCAAATGTGTATTTTTTTTTATTTTATTTTTGACATAAATATATTTACTGGATTAATGTTTTTTTCTTTTGTTTGTTCTTTATTTTGTGATTTTTAAAAAAAATATTTTTACATTTTATTATTATTTTTTTACTTATTTCCAGCGTTGTGCAGATACGACTCAAGTCGGGAAGGGGTTTAAAGATGCTGTCTATGAATGGATGGATGAGCCAAGTTGTGCCCTTTCAAATACCTGTAACTTCCTATACAGACAATAGGAAATACCTTATTTTCCGGCGTATATCACGACCCCCCAACTTTTCCAGTTAAAATATAAAATCTTCTTAAAAGTGGGGGGTCTTCTTATACACCGAATGTCATCTTATAGGGCGGGTGTCATCTTATCAGGTGGGTGCGGACCAATCTGCATATGGTGGGGAGAGTGGTGCTGATGATGAAGGGAGGGGGCATCTCACAGGGAAAGTGTTGGAGTATCCTCCTATTACCTAATTGTGTCAGCGGTGCTCTCTGCGGGTCTCTGCCAGGGGGGCGGCAGCTCCTCTTACAGCAGCGTGGGGGCTCTGTGCTCGGGGGCGGCAGCTCCTCTTTCAGCAGCATGGGGGCTCTGTGCTCGGGGGCGGCAGCGGCTCTTTGTGCAGAGTCGGGGCTCTGCCGCCATTTGCTCAAAGACCGGAGGCCCCGGCAGCTCCATTGCTGCGATGCGGTGGCCTCTGGGAAAATGGCCGGAAAATACGGTATTCCTTCTAGTACAGACCATTTGCTAACATCCCTCTAAGCTGAGAATCCCGGAGCATAGGTGCCAGGATTGACCCCAGGCTCAAGCAAAAGCCCCTTTGTGCTTACAATACTGGTATATCCAGTTTCACCCTTTTGTCAACTAAATGTAGCTCTACTGCCTGATTGATTTCAATTATTGATTATTTCCATCACAATCTACATGCGTTTTTAGATGATGAAGAAGATATGATTCCCAGGAATAACATTTCCTCATTAAAAATAGTTTCTACCCTGTATGAGTTCTCTGATGTGCAACAAGTTTTGAACTCGTAATATAACATTTCCCACATTCTGGACATGAATATGGCTTCTCTCCTGTGTGAATTCTTTGATGGGTAAGAAGATTTTCTTTCAGAGTAAAACATTTTCCACATTCTGGACATGAATATGGCTTCACCCCTGTGTGACTTCTGTAATGTGTAAGCAATTTTGACTTATGGTTAAAACATTTTCCACATTCTGAACATGAAAATGGCTAATTTCCTGCATGAATTTTCTCATGTGCACGCAAGTTACATTTATATGTAAAATATTTCCCACATTCTGAACATGAAAATGGCTTCTCTCCTGTGTGAATTCTTTGATGGTTAAGAAGATTTTCTTTCTTAGTAAAACATTTCCCACATTCTGGACATGGATATGGCTTCTCTCCTGTGTGAATTCTCTGATGTTTAAGAAGATCTGATCTCTGGATAAAACGTTTCCCACATTCTGAACATGAAAATGGCTTTTCTCCTGTGTGAATTCTTTCATGTATAATCAATTTAGATTTATGTTTAAAACATTTCCCACATTCTGAACATGAAAATGGCTTTTCTCCTGTGTGAATTCTCTCATGTGTAAGCAATAGAGATTTATATTTAAAACATTTCCCACATTCTGAACAGGAAAATGGTTTCTTCTCTGTGGGAATTATTTGATGTTCAACATCACTTTTGTGGCTTTCATTTTGCTTAACAGTCTGTGATGAATCCAAATAGGTGACTGATTGAAAAGGCTCCGATGACTGATTTTTGCTCTGAAGGGCTGGAGGTATAGCTGGAATAATGGCATGCTTTTCATACGTATCTGGCTTGACACCACAGTCATCTGTCAAGAATAAAACTGATATTATTTTTCAATATCAATGCCTTATATTTTATATCATTTCTATATACATAATTCTATACAACTCAAAGTATAATGAAACTATGACCTAAGACAGTGGTGAGCCACCTGTTCACAAATCCCATGGTACTGAACCTGTAAAGTACAATCCACAAACATAATACACAAACGCAGAAAAGATTGAAGCAATAAAGGGAGGATTAAAAATAAGTTTTATTACATTACAATCTATAGCAACAGATGAAAATATACACCATAGAAACAAGTAAGATTCTTTTTTTTTTTTTTATAAAACTTCTTTATTAGATGATTTGACATATTAATATGCAATCAAATATATATCAAAACCATACATTATATGCATATATCTTGAAAATACAATGTTGCTCTCATCCAATTTCAATTTAACCTTTTGAATGTTACAACAATACTTCATTTGAACCATATACAGAACTAGAAATGAAACAATAAACAAATATTAGGACCTCAATATCCCCAAGTTACCTGCTACATCCTGAAGATTGTACCATATTGTCCCCTTGAATGCTACCATTAATTGATTGATCTCTGCTTGTGAATAATTACATTCAATAAAAGTCCTCCATTTTTTGAAAAATTGTTTCAGTATTCTTTTCTTTTTGGGATTCTGTATCTATTTTGTCCATCAACATTAGGGATTTTATAGTATCTCTCAGTTCTGAAACACTCGGTGGTTTCTTCTCCACCCAGTGTCTCAAGATACATCTCTTAGCTGCCAGCAGAACAATATGTCCAGCAGCGGGAGCACTATATATTTTATTATTTGATTCACTTATCAGGCTAATGAACTGAAAAACACATGCCTGTACATTTTTGGGTATCTCAACCTTCCAGATTCTCTATGTAATTACCTCGGCCCAGAATCTTTGGATAATTGGGGATTCCCACAAACCATGTAATTGGCCTTGTGTAGACTACATTTTCCGCAGCTAGTAAGATAGTGAGCAGGTGCACCATTGTAGGTAAGATTAAAAGCGTATATCACTTGGTGGATCCGTTTATAATGCATCTCTCTCCACTGCTCATTAATCATTACCTTTCTTATTTTTTTCCTTCCGATCAGTATTTTGTTACCTAAGTCTTCATCTGGAATGGATTTATACCAGGTTTTAAATATTTTTGAGCCCCATGGTGACTGAATCAGGACACGAATATAGTCATAGATGCTGGAAAGCGATTCCAGGTCTGTACTCTGCCCCATCATGGAATCAAAATTGTTTATTCTTTCTGCCTTCCCCAGGTCTTTCACCAAATTTGTGTAATGTGTCGTAATTTGTAGAAATTATAAGTAATGATTATTTTGTAATCCAAATTTGCCCAAAAATTCAGACCAACTCAATAATCTTCCCTCTGCCGGTTTTAAGATATCCCCCAGAACCCCGATTCCTTTTTCCTTCCATTCCTTAAAAAGTTTATTTTGTGTTCCTTGAGAAAAGTTCGGGTCTTTCCAAATCATTAAATATTTGGAGACACAGAAAGGGAGATTGAACAGTTTCCTAATAGCTTTCCATGCTCCCAATGTATCTCTGAGCAAACTGCTTGCTTTTACATAGTTTGGTAGATGAGCAAATTTTGTATGTAAGATTGTGTTGAGGTTCAAAGGACTGGCTAGTTCCTTCTCCAGCGCAAGATTGGAGAAATATGATGTGTCCTGTAGCCAGTCCCTAATGTGTCTCATCAAAGCTGACAAATGATATATTCTAATCAAGGGTATCTGCATTCCCCCGTCATCTTTTTTCAAAGCCAGTTTACTGTAAGCAATCCTTGGCATTTTGCCTTGCCAAATAAACTTAGTGAAGGCCGATTGTAATTTTTTCGTGTCAGAGTGCTTTAATAGTAAAGGAATGGTCTGCATTGGATATAAAAGTCATGCAAAGCTAACCACTTTTAGCAAGTGCATTCTCCCACACAACGAGAGGTTTAGATTTCTCCATCTTTCCAATTCTAACAATATTTTTTCAATTAAACTAGAATAATTTAATCTATATAGAGATCTAGCATCTCTACCTATTTTCACCCCTAAGTAGGTTATATGTTTCTGCGCTACGGAGACTCGAGCAGTTATCTCAGGATCAACTACCGTATATACTCGAGTATAAGCCGAGATTTTCAGCCCATTTTTTAGGGCTGAAAGTCCCCCTCTCGGCTTATACTCGAGTCATATACAGGGGGGAGGCGGAGCGCAGCTGTTCTATATACTCACCCCTACGCCGATGCGGTCTCTGCAGCCCCTGCTTTTCTCCCACGGTCTCTGGCACCAGTGTTCAGCGGTCAGGTGGTACCGCTCATTAAAGTCATTAATATGCACATATTCATGACTTTAATGAGCGGTGCCACGTGACCGCTGAACACTGGTGCCAGACACCGCAGGAGAAGAGCAGGGCAGAGACGCGCCGGCGGAAGAGTGAGTATAAGCGATATTTACCTGTCCCGTTCCACCGCTGCTCGCCGCTGTGTCCTCGGGTCCTCTTGCTGCGATGTTCAGGCAGACCATTCACTGCTGGAGGACCCGGAAGACAGCGGCACTCAGCGGTGGTCCGGGTGACAGGTAAATATCGCAGGTGCCGGGGCCCTGAGCGAGCGGTGACACCGGCACCTGTCCCCCATAGCACGCCTGTGTCCCCACCTGCTCAAGACACCGGCACCTGGCCCCCATCGACGAGAGGTGAGTATGTCATTTTTTTTTGTTGCAGCAGCTGCGGCAGCATAAGGGGCCTATTCAATGCAACATCCATGGGGGCATAATACATGGGGCATCTATGGGGCATAATCTGTGGAGCATCTGTGGGGGTATAATCTGTGGAGCATCTATGGGGGCATAATCTGTGGAGCATCTATGGGGGCACAATCTATGGAGCATCTATGGGGCACAATACATGGGCAGCATATAGGGCACAATCTATGGAGCATCTTGTGGGGCATAATACATGGGGCAGCATATGGGGCATAATCTAATTTTCCACCCTAGGCTTATACTCGAGTCGATAAGTTTTCCCAGTTTTTTGTGGCAAAATTAGGGGGGGGGGGGGGGTCGGCTTATACTTGTGTCGGCTTTTACTCGAGTATATACGGTATTTTTTTTCCAGATATAAGAGCTGCCATTTACTTACATTTATTTTGTATCCTGAAAATGAGCCAAAATATGTCAATTTATCGAGTACTCCCTGTAAGTGTCTCCCAGGGTCTGCCATAAACAGCATATCGTCTGCAAAACATGTTAGTTTAACTTCTACATCCCCCATCTTTATGCCTTCGAAACACTCTGAATTAATCAAATATCAGGCAAGAGGTTCTATGGCTAAAGGTACTGCCACACTAAACGTTCCCGCTAACGATCACGATAACGACGCATACTAATGAGATCGTTGGTGTGATCGTTTTAATGTCGCTGGTAGCTGCCAAACTGGACGATCTCGTTAACGACGCATACTAATGAGATCGTTGGTGTGATCGTTTTAATGTCGCTAGTAGCTGCCAAACTGGACGATCTCGTTAACGACGCATAAGCGGTTAGCGATCTCCTTAATGACTTTGGCGGTCATTGCGATGTACAAAACAGCGCACATTGTTCACAAAAGGTGCCAGACACAGCGATATAGCGCTCACCAGCGGGATGCCAACGATCAAAATACGGTCCAGAACTCTAGTGAACGATCAGCGAGATCACAGCAGGGGCCACGTCGTTGCTACATGCCACACACAACAACGTCACTAACGAGATCGCTAAATAGTGACGTATTTTAGCGATCTCGTTAGCGATCTTGTTTAGTGTGGCAAACCCTTAAGTTGAACAATAACGGTGATAGTGGGCACCCCTGCCTTGTTCCCTTTTGTAGGTGAATTGTGTCAGATAGAAAACCTGGAGTGTAAATCTTGGCCTGCGGTGCAGTATACAAAGCTGTAAGATAATTTCTAAAAGTCCCCGTTATTCCAAACTTATCCAATACATTATATAACCATCCCCATTGTATGTTATCGAAAGCTTTCTCAGCATCTAGTGCCAAGAGAGATGAATTTTCCTTCCCTTTCTCTTCCCGATAGAGACTATCTTGGACCGCTAATAATACTGTTCTAATATTAAATACCGCTGCCCGTTTTTTTATGAAACCTACTTGGTGTGAACCGATCAATTCTGGTAATAATTCAGCAAGTCTATCCGCCAATATTTGACAGAATTTTTACATCCTGGTTTATCAGCGAAATTGGTCTATATGACCCTGGCTCTTTCACATCTTTTCCTTGTTTGTGGAGCACTTTAATATAGGCCATGTCTCCCGAGTCTAGCAAAATTTTGTTTTGTAACGTGAAATTAAAAACTTCGACTAGAGTATTAGTTATATCATCCTTCAACAATTTATAGAATTCCCCTGGAAGTCCATCCAGGCCAGGGGCCTTATTATTCTTCAAATTTGTTATCGTTTTGACTAGTTCTTCTTTCTTTATTAATCCGTTTAGCTTATCTGTTTCATTAAGCTGAGGCAACTGTAGGGAGTCAAGAAAGCGAATCCCTTCCGCCATATTCGGGTCTCCTTTTTTGTTTAATAGACAAAAAAAACCTGACTGGCACATCCAGACTAATGTGAACTAGGTGCAAACCAAGGGAAGCTACCCCCATGTAAAACATACAAAAAAAGGCTGCACTCAAGCATACTAAAGCATGACAACATGGAATCCATGAAATTTAGAATAGCAATATGGCTTTGGAATATAAGGAAAAATTTGAGACGCTTAGTATAAACATTTGGCCAAACATTTTAAAGCCCATTTGTCTATTGAATGTTAGCTTGCTGACCGAGCACTCCGCCCCCACCAGGTGGTGATTTTAATTACACCAGGTCCCTACTTTACCCATAAATGCAGGCATTACTGACAGAGGTGCATATTCACCCAGAAATTCAGATATCAGCCTAATAGAGGTATGTTCACATTAGGTCAGGGACTCAACAGAATTGAGACCACCTTGACGATGGTTGTTGGGCTTTAAAATGTTTGGCCAAATGTTTATACTAAGCGTCTCAAATTTTTCCTTATATTCCAAAGCCATATTGCTATTCTAAATTTCATGGATTCCATGTTGTCATGCTTTAGTATGCTTGAGTGCAGCCTTTTTTTGTATCCTTTTTTGTTTAAGGCTGAATAGAAATTGCTAAGAATTTTATTTATTTTTTTGGGGTCACCCTGTATAATACCCTCAGAGTCTCTTAAATTATTTATGTAAGGGATGTGCCTTTTACCTCTAGCCATTTTTGCCAAAAGAGATCCAGCCTTATTCCCAAATTTAAAGAATTCTGCCGATTTTCTTTGCCCCTTTAATTTTTCTGATCTTTCCAACCAAAGGTCAAATTCTGATTTGGATTGTAACCACCTATCTATTAGAAACTGATGGATTATTGATATATTCTGTGTACCTTACTCTAGTTTTCTGACTTGCTTCACTATAGGCTATCCTTGTTTTCTTTTTTAAAGAATTGACATATCCAATTATTCTCTCCCTCAAAACAGCCTTTGCTGTATCCCAGTATAAATGCACTGAATCCCTATGTTCTCTTTTATCCAATTCATATTCTAACCACCAATTTTTTATGATTTTTGAAAATTTTCATCTTGTGCCAAAAACGTCGGAAATCTCCATAAAATATCAGAGCCTTTTGGAAAAGTGTCCTGCAAGGATAACGAGACCGGGGTATGATCCGAAATAATTAGATCTAGAATGTTATTATCATTCAACCTATTCACTAAGTCTTGAGAGATCAGAAAATAATCTATTCTAGCCAAGAGTTGTGAACCTGTGAAAAATGAGTAAATTCTCAATCTATTGGATGAGATGTACGCCAAATATCTATCAACCCAGTGCTTTCTAGGAATGGTGCCACCACTCTGTCACTTGATCTAGCACTGTCTGTCTGTCTCACTCTAGATCTATCTTCAATGTTACTCACAACTGTGTTAAAGTCACCACCAATGATTATCTTTTCCTCCTCTTCTTCCAATATTTGAGTTTCCAGCTCTCTAAAAAAAAAAAAAAAAAAAAAACTTTATTGTTCCCATTTGGAGCATATATGTTATATAATCTAACCCTGCCCACCAGGGTATCCAATAATACTCTTATTTTCCTTCCAGATTTATCTGAATCCCAAGATATTATTTTACAGTTCGCCTGTTTGCTTATTAAAATCAGTACTCCTGCTTTCCTATTCACAGACGGAGATCCCAAAACAGAACCCACCCACAATGTATCCATCCTGCAGAAATCTTGCTCTTTTAAGTGCGTTTCTTGTAGCATCGCAATGTCTACTTTAAGTTTCTTAAGGTGTCTCAAAACCATCATTCTTTTATGTGGGGACTGATGCCCTTTGACATTCCTTGTTACTACTTTCATATTAAATGTATAAAAAGAAATAATAAAAAAAAATGAACCAGTTTTAACCAGTCTGTTGAATTAAACAGTTTAAAACCTAAACAGAGTATTAAGTCTTTTTCTGACTTCTGTCAGGATTTGAACCTGTGAGCCATGGCTTGCTGGTCTGTTCCTTTGCTGTGGAGCTATTCGGAACTTGTATAACTTCAGCCTGAAAACCATATGAACTTCGTCTGGGATAGAGATCATCACCTGCTCTGCTGATTGTCCCCGCCTTGATTGAAACTGATTGGATAGAGATCATCACCTGCCCTGCTGATTGTCCCCGCCTTGATTGAAACTGATTGGATAGAGATCATCACCTGCCCTGCTGATTGTTCTCACCTGATTGAGACTGATTGGATAGAGATCATCACCTGCCCTGCTGATTGTTCTCGCCTGATTGAGACTGATTGGATAGAGATCATCACCTGCCCTGCTGATTGTTCTCGCCTGATTGAGACTGATTGGATAGAGATCATCACCTGCCCTGCTGATTGTTCTCGCCCTGATTAAGTCTGATTGGACCTGCTATATATACCTGGCCTGTGCAGCTTCCTGTTGCTGAGTATATTGTGGTGCTCAGTCTAACTGAGTGAAGCATTATCTGAGCTCCTGATCTGGAAGATGTTTTGCTGGCATCTTCCTGTCTCTTGTGGAAACCCTGCTGTTCCTACCTCAACCTTCTATCATTTAAACGGACTTGGTGCTTGAGTGTGATCTTGGCCGGCCCGTGCTCGGGCAGGCCCCGGCATCTGCTGACACAGTGAACTTCCACCGCCATATACTGCACCTCCAGAAGTCTTTCCACGGTCCGGTTACCTGTGCATCGCTGCTCCGGCCACTGGCCCCCAGTCCAGTATCGCCAGTAACGTGACAACTTCACTTTTTTCTCACATGTATCTGTGGGCACTCTGTAAACCCACCCTTTCTTTCACCAAAACTAGACTTTTCCCCCTCCTTTAGAACCTAGCCTCCATCTCCTCCATTTTATTCCCCGAAATTAAACATATCATATCAACAAATTTTGCCATCCCCTCTTCCTTGATACGACAGATTGTTATAATCTCCCTCCAACTGAGTCTCAGTCAGGGACTCGTCCGCCATTATTCTGAAGCAACTTCTTCATATAGTCTCTGGCCAAGTCCGATGCATTAAAGGATTCTGTACCTCCTTCTGGGGGAAATATCTTCAGAGTAGCAGGAAATTGCAGCGCAAATCTAATCTTTTTTCCCACCAGTTCAGTACACAGATCACTAAATGCTCTCCTTTTCTTTGTGACTTCTATGGAATAATCGTTGAATAATAAAACTTTGTCCCCTCTAATAATGGTCTGAGTCGGCTTTTTTCTATAATGTTGTAGAAGGGCAGATTTATCCACAAAGTTCAGATATTTCACAATTACCGGTCTTGGTCTACCAGAAAGAGAGGGAGAATTGTGCTACTGCTGCAGAGGTGGACCCACTCTGTGGGCTCTTTCTACTTTCATACTGTTTTCTATCCCCAACGATCTGGGAAGTTCCTCCATACAAATCTTCATTAAATGAGTAGGGGGGGATAGATTCTGGGAGACCTATTATCCTTAGATTGTTTCTCCTCGATCTGTTTTCTAGATCATCTACTTTTTCAGACAATTGCAGGCTCAATTTTGTGGCTTTTCTCAGCTCTAGTTGTATATTCTGAAGTTCGTCCTCTGCTGCACTCAATCTGTGCTTCGCTATATCAAGCCTTTCAGACTGCTGCGTGATGGAAGCCTGCAGCTGCTGCAATGATGCAGAAACTGTTTGTTCAAGAGTCTTTTTTATGTCTGGTGCCAATATTTTAGCCACCTCTGTAGCCAAAGCTTTATATGGTATGTTAAGTCCTGCTGGTTAGTCACCCTCTACCTCCTCCCTGTCTGTATATTATTTGGTGCACTGCCTGAGGACTTACTAGATTTCTTTGTTTTTTGAGAGTCCGGCGCCATCTTGCTGCACGCTTGTAGTGTTGTCCGGGGAGAAAAACTTTTCCGGGACCCGCTTCTGTTAATAAATCTCTCCATACGCCACCGATGGAGATGCCTGGCGAGTCTCACTGACCAGTAATTAGCCAGTCACAAGGTTGATTAGGTCCCCGGAATCTCACTGAAAGAAGCTGGGTTACGGAGCTAGTCTTACACACTCCCTTTCATGTACGCACTGGAACCGGAAGTCCAACATGTAAGATTCTTAACCCCTTTATTCCATCGGACGTAATATTCCGTCCATGTGACCCTGAACCTCATTCCCACAGACGGAATAGTACGTCCAGGGCGATCAGCAGCGCTCCCTGGGGGAGCGCAGCCAATTGCCGCCGGGTGTCAGATGATCACAGCTGACACCCGGGACTGTGTGTCAGGAGCAGTCACGGACCGGTCCCGGCACATTAACCCCTGGCACACCGCGATCAAACATGATCGCGGTGCACCAGGGGCACAGGGGAGCACCGCGCAGGGAGGGGGCTCCCTGCACGCTCCCCTGAGACCCTCAGAACAGCGCGATGTGATCGCGCTGTTCTGAGGCCTTCCTCACTCCAAGGACCTGGATCCAAGATGGCCGCCGGGTCCTGCAGGGAGGCGGCTTCCTCAGTGCCTGCTGAGAGTAGTCACTGAGAAGCCAGCAGCAGTGCCAGAGCGATCGCTGGTGTGACAGAGTGCTGTGCACACTGTCATACCAGCGATCTGATATTTTACAGTGATGTCCCACCCTGGGACAAAGTAAAAAAGTGAAAAAATAAAAAACATGTTTTTAAAAAAATTCCAAAATAAATAAAAAAAAAAAAAATAGATATACCCCAAGAAATTCATTTTTTCCTGTAAATAAAACAAAACAATAAAAGTACACATATTTAGTATCGCTGCGTCCGTAACGACCCCCCTATAAAACTGTCCCACTAGTTAACCCCTTTAGTGAACCCCTTAATAAAAAAAAAAAAAAAAAAATCAATGCTTTATCATACCGCCGAACAAAAAGTGGAATAACACGTGATCAAAAAGACCGATATAAATAACCATGGTACCGCTCAAAACGTCATCTTGTCCCGCAAAAAACGAGCCGCCATACAGCATCATCAGCGAAAAAATAAAAAAGTTATAGCTCGCAGAATAAAGCGATGCAAAAATAATTTTATATAAAATTGTTTTTTATTCTATAAAAGCACCAAAACATAAAAAAAATGATATAAATGAGGTATCGCCGTAATCGTACTTACCCGAAGAATAAAACTGCTTTATCAATTTTACCACACGCGGAACGGTATAAACGCCTCCCCCAAAAGAAATTAATGAATTGCTGATTTTTGTTCATTCTAACCTCCCAAAAATCGAAATAAAAAGCAATCAAAAAATGTCACGTGCTAAATAAAATGGTACCAATAAAAACGTCAACTCGTACCACAAACAATAAGACCTCACATGACTCTGTGGGCCAAAATATGCAAAAATTATAGCTCTCAAAATGTGGTGATGTAAAAACTATTTTTTTTGCAATAAAAAGCGTCTTTTAGCGTGACAGCTGCCAATCATAAAAACCCGCTATAAATAGTAAATCAAACCCCCCTTTATCACCTCCTTAGTTAGGGAAAATAATAAAATTAAAAAAATGTATTTATTTCCATTTTCCCATTAGGGTTAGGGTTGCGGCTAAAGTTAGGGTTGGCACTAAAGTTAGGATTAGGGGTGGAGTTAGAATTGGGGGGTTTCCGCTGATTAGGCACATCAGGGGCTCTCCAAATGTGACATGGGGTCTGATCTCAATTCCAGCCAATTCTGCGTTGAAAAAGTCAAACGGTGCTTCTTCACTTCTGAGCTCTGCCATGCGCCCAAACAGTAGTTTACCCCCACATATGGGGTATCAGCGTACTCTGGACCCCAAGAGTTATTGTGCAATTTGTCCTATTTCTTCGGTTAACCTTGTGAAAAAATTGGTGTCGAAAAAAAATCATTTTTGTAAAAAAAAAAAAAAAAAAAAAAAAAAGATTTTTTATTTTACGGCTGTACGCTATAAACTTCTGTGAAGCACTTCGGGGTTCAAAGTGCTCACTACACATCTAGATAAGTTCCTTGAGGGGTCTAGTTTCCAAAATGGTGTCATTTGTCGGGGTTTTCCACTGTATAGGTAAATCAAGAGTTCTCCAAACACGACATGGCATCCAGCCAATTCTGCTTTGAGAAGTCAAACGGCGCTCCTTCCCTTCCAAACTCTACCATGCACCCAAACAGTGGTTCCCCCCACATATGGGGTATCAGCGTACTCAGGACAAATTGCACAATACCTTTTGGAGTCTTTTTATCCTTGGGAAAATAAAAATTGGGGTGAAAAGATCATTTTTGTGGAAAAAATGATTTTTTAATTTTACGGCTCTACGTTATAAACTTGTGTGGAGCACTTGGGGTTCAAAGTGCTCACCAAAGATCTAGATAAGTTCCTTACGGGGTCTAGTTTCCAAAATGGGGTCACTTGTGGGGGGGTTTCCACTGTTTAGGCTCATCTGGGGTACTGCAAACGGAACATGACCCCCATCAACGTCTGCATTCCAAAACGTTACTACTTCCTTTCCAAGCCCTGCCGTGCGCCCAAACAGTTTTCCCCCCACATATGGGGTATCAGCGTACTCAGGACAAATTGGACAACAACTTTTGGGGTCCAATTTCCTTGGGAAAAATCAAAAATTTGGGTACAAAAAAATTATTTTTGTGGAAAATTGTTTTTTTTCACACCCAGGCATTATAAACTTTTGTGAAACACTTGGGGGTTCAAAGTGCTCACAACAGATCTAGATAAGTTCCTTAGGGGGTCTAGTTTCCAAAATGGTTTCACTTGTGGGGGGGTTTCCACTGTTTAGGCGCATCAGGGGCTCTCCAAACGCGACATGGCGTCCAATCTCAATTCCAGCCAATTTTAGTTTGAAAAAGTAAAACGGCGCTCCTTTGCTTACGAGCTCTGCCGTGTGCCCAAATAGTGGTTTTCCCCCACATATTGGGTATTGGCGTACTCAGGAGAAATTGTACAACAACTTTATCTGTCCATTTTCTCCTTTTATCCTTGCGAAAATAAAAGTTTGTGAAAGATCATTTTTGTGGCTAAAAAGTTAAATATTCATTTTTTCCCTCCACGTTGCTTCAGCTCCTGTGAAGCACCTGAAGGGTTAATAAAATTCTTGAATGTGGTTTTGAGTACCTTGAGGGGTGCAGTTTTTAGAATGGTGTCACTTTTGGATATTTTCTGCTATATAGACCCCTCAAAGTGACTTCAAATATGAGGTGGTCCCTAAAAAAATGGCTTTGTAAATTTTGTTGTAAAAATGAGAAATCGCTGGTCAACTTTTAACCCTTATAATTTCCTAACAAAAAATAAATTTTGGTTCCAAAATTGTGCTGATGTAAAGTAGACATGTGGGAAATGTTATTTATTAACTATTTTGTGTGACATATTTCTTTGTTTTAAGGGAATAAAAATTAAAAGTTTGAAAATTGCAAAATTTTCGCCATATTTGCGTTTTTTTCAAAATAAACGCAAGTTATATCCAAGAAATTTTACCACTAACGTGAAGTACAATATGTCACGAGAAAATCTCAGAATCGCGAAGATCCATTGAAGTGTTCCAGAGTTACAACCTCATAAAGAGACAGTGGTCAGAATTGTAAAAATTGGCCCGGTCATTAACGTGCAAACCACCCTTGGGGGTGAAGGGGTATTCCCATCTCTGATCTATCCCAATATGTAGTAGATGTAATAATATTAGGAAATATGTAGTATAGTTCTTCTGATTAACTATGTTGCTCACTTCATGTGCAGGGCATAGCATTAGCTTAGGTATCCATGGTTACTACCACCATGGGGTAAACGACATAGAAAAATCAGGAAAACTATACCATAATTCTAATTGGAGGTATTTGCTATTACACCTACTATATTTTGGGATAGGATCTTGGAAATGAGAGTACCCCCTTAAGGCCTCCTTCACACATCAGTGTGTCTGGTACATGTGATGACAGTTTTCATACGTACCAGAGACACTTAAACACGTAGACCCATTCAAGTGAATGGATCTGCGCACATATCAGTGTGCATATCAAAAAATAAAGGGAATACTTAACCAACAGAAATATAACTCCAAGTAAATCAAGTTTCTGTGACATCAAACTGATTGACAATCAATTTCACATGCTGTTGACCAAATGGAATACACAACAGATGGAAATTATTGGCAATTATCAAGACACTCAATAAAAGAGTGGTTCTGCAGGTGAGGACCACAGACCACATCTCAGTACCAATGCTTTCTGGCTGATGTTTTGGTCACTTTTGAATGTTGGTTGTGCTTTCACATTTGTGGTAGCATGAGACCGACTCTAAAACCCACACAAGTGGCTCAGGTAGTGCAGCTCATCCAGGATGGCATATCAATGCGAGCTGTGGCAAGAAGGTTTGCTGTGTATGTCAGCGAAGTGTCCAGAGGCTGGAAGCGCTACCAGGAGACAGGCCAGTACATCAGGAGACGTGGAGGGCGCCATAGGAGGGCAGCAACCCAGCAGCAGGACCGCTACCTCCGCCTTTGTGCAAGGAGGAACATGAGGAGCATTGCCAGAGCCCTGCAAAATGACCTCCGGCAGGCCACAAATGGGCAAGTGTCTGCACAAACGGTTAGAAACTGACTCCATGAGGATGGTCTGAGTGCTCAACGTCCACAGACGGGGGTTGTGCTCACAGCCCAACACCGTGCAGGACGCTTGGCATTTGCCACAGAACACCAGGATTGGCAAATTCGCCACTGGCACGCTGTGCTCTTCACAGATGAAAGCAGGTTCACACTGAGCACATGTGACAGAGTCTGGAGACGCCGTGGAGAGCGATCTGCTGCCTGCAACATCCTTTAGCATGACAGGTTTGGTAGTGGGTCAGTAATGGTGTGGGGTGGCTTTTCTTTGGAGGACGGCACAGCCCTCCATGTGCTCGCCAGAGGTAGCCTGACTATCATTAGGTACCGAGATGAGATCCTCAGACCCCTTGTGAGACAATATGCTGGTACGGTTGGCCCTGGGTTCTTACTAATGCAGGACAATGCCAGACCTCATGTGGCTGGAGTGTGTCAGCAGTTCCTGCAAGATGAAGGCATTGAAGCTATGGACTGGCCCGCCCGTTCCCCCGACCTGAATCCGATTGAGCACATCTGGAACATCATGTCTTGCTCCATCCACCAACGTCACGTTGCACCACAGACTGTCCAGGAGTTGGCGGATGCTTTAGTCCAGGTCTAGGAGGAGATCCCTCAGGAGACCATCCGCTGCCTCATCAGGAGCATGCCCAGGGGTTGTAGGGAGGTCATACAGGCACAGGGATGTCATACAGGCACGTGGAGGCCACACACACTACTGAGCATCATTTTGACTAGTTTTAAGGACATTACATTCCACTTTAATTTTGTGTCTGACTCCAAATCCAGGCCTCCATTGGTTAATAAATTTGATTTCCATTGATGATTTGTGCGATTTTATGGTCAGCACATTCAACTTTGTACAGAACAAAGTATTCAATGAGAATATTTCATTCAGATCTAGGATGTGTTATTTGAGTGTTCCCTTTATTTTTTTGAGCAGTTTATATATACACACACACATTGATTTTACATTATTTACATAGATATAATACCAATATGAACAACTTAAAGGGGTACACTGTGCATCCCCTTACACATTGCTGTTCCTGTGTATCGACTCCTTGGCTATTCTAGACTATGCTACCTGCCCGCTGCTGCCCCTAGTGGTTGCAATATCACTACTCCAACCAGATCAGTCTGTAACAGTACCGCTGATTCCCAGGCACCAGTACGTGTGATACTGATGCGGTACATGTTTGCCACACGTATGAAAAACATGGACAAGGATATCTCTGGGCCAGACAAAATTGTTGGCACTTTGCCAAAATTTGCTTTCGGCCATGACTGTATCTTATCTATAATGTAGCGTTGAATGCATCCTTCTGTCCGAAGCCAGTGTAAACTGCGTCTGCGCACTGTGGCCGGAATCAGAAGGACACATCCAGCATTAATTGAGGTAACAGGGAGGACAACGAGGATGGAGGAGGAGTCTAGTGTGGCGCCCCTGAGGGTTCAGTTGCCACAGAGGTATTGCACCTCATCCAGAGGTGTGATACTCCACTCGCCGGTAAAGAGGGAGCCCCACCCAGGACTCTAACACCTGCACCCAATACAGACTATAGCAGCCGGGCACCCTGGACGTACCCTAAGGGAGGATGGTCTCATCCCAGGCTGAGTAGGAAAGAGTGCATGGGTGGTGGGTGGAGAGAGTAAGAAGGAGGGGAAATGAGGCTTTAGGAAGCAAGACACAGTCTAGTCAGAGGGTCTGGGAGGGGACTTGGAGCTAGTAGGAGATCAGCCCCAGACAGAGAACGTGAGAGAGAAGCAATGAAGGAAGCTTCTGGAAGTATAGAAGGGGTCCTAGGGGCACGGATAGTGAGTGATCCATCCGTGGGCCCTGATCCAATTGTGGAGGGACCAGGTCGTAGAAGGGACACCGGCCCCTTAGCCTAGTAAGCAAGCAAGCCGGAGGCAATGGCATCTCTAGGTGTCACAGCTACTGAACCACAACTATCTTCGCCGAAAAGGTGGCCATATAGGAACAAGGAAACCCAAAGAGAGAACGTTATCTGACAGGTTCTGACGGCTACTGGCTTGGGACACTGGTTGCGAGGTGTTGGCAGGAAGGAGAGGCGAGTAAGACAACACAGTGAGACGACAGAGAAAGGTACATATTGAAAGGAGTCCTGGAAAGGTGCATCCCAATCTGCCTGGGAGTTGGCTGAGCCCCTCACCTGGAGGACACTGTACCAAGCGGGCATCTGTGCTGAAGCCAGAACTGAGTAAAGCTTTGGAAACTGCATATGACTGTCTCCTCAAATTCTTCCTGCGGCACACACTCCACTCTGCTACATCTCCATTACTTTCAGCTACATCTCTTTGCCCTGAGACAACAAGCTTCACCTGTGTGAAGCTATTCCAACTCTGCTGCATCACCACCTGTCTCAGAAGATCTGCATTGCAGCGCTGGTCACCTCTGACCAGAAACCACAGGTGGCGTCACGAACACTTTACTACAAACTCTATCATCCCCTGTAAATATTCCCCTTTTATTGGACACCCAGGGCCACGGACCAGGTCACTGCTGCCATGACACATCCCTATAAGACACCGGCCCGGTACAGTGTATCCCACTTCCCTGGCGAGCGACCCAGTAGCACCGGAGACTGCAGTATGAGTAGGAGCTGACTGAATTCGTGATGACATACCACGAACTCTGGTGAGGCAGGAGGAGGAGTTTGGCACTAGAGACTGCGGTATGAGTAGGCGCTGACCGAATACGTGAGGACATACCACGAGCTCTGGTGAGGCAGGGGGAGTGTAGCAACGGAGACTACGGTATGCATAGGCGCTGACTGAATTCGTGAGGACATACCATAAGCTCTAGTGAGACAGGAGGAGGAGTTTGGCACTAGAGACTGCGGTATGTGTAGGAGCTGACTGAATACGTGAGGACATACCGTGAGCTCCGGTGAGGCTGGAGGAGGAGTGTTGGGCCGGAGGCAGCACCTGCACATGGCGCGATCTCAGGCGCTATTTTATTGAAGAAGAATTTGCACACAATGTCTTCAATAAAATTTAAATATTTAACGCAGACAGCGCCCAGCAGGGGAGCGGGGGAAAGGTTTATATTTTTGTTTGTTTATATGTATTTATGTATAAAACAACAGTGCATGCAGGATGGGGGAGCATATAATAGGATGGGGGAGCATATACCAGGCTGGGGGAGCATATACCAGGCTGGAGGAGCTTATACAAGGATGTAGGACCATATATCAGGACTAGCTATTGAACCCATTCTACGCTCGATTTTTATTGGTACATTTTTGAGCCATGTTAAAGGGATCCTGTCACCAGAAATAACGTTGTTAAACTGCAAATATGTAGTCAATCTGCAGGTTAACAGTGTTATTATGCTGCCTGGTGCCCGCACGCAGCCGAATGCAGCGGGGATAAAATGATCTTTATTCTCACTAGTATGGTCATTTCAAGAAAAGTTTGCTCATTTCTGCATCAAGATGTTTATTCTTCCCAAGTGATCACATACAACTCATCACGTAATGTAGGGTATCAATAATCAATTGTGTACAGAAGGTATAGAGAAACACCTTTGTACAGAGAAGAACTTCATTTGCTGCCATGTCACGTCTACCCATGACTACTCTGTAATGTTCTTGTACTGGCATGCTCCTGCACTGTCACATTTCTAACCAGCCTTCCCAATATAGTCCATGGTTGCGCTGGTGGAGATGCTGCACTAAATTCACAGGATCACTTACTTCATTGTGAAAGAGTCAAATTAGTCAATCTGTTATTACCAGAGATAAGTTGTTACTCGGTTTTGAGTAGATTATTACCGGACCCTACTTCTCAATCCTTTCCTGATCTGCCTATATATTTCTTGTTGACCACAAAACAGTTTGGCTTCTCACTTGACTGTTCTTCCAGGACCGGTACAGCCGCTAGAAATTCAGCATATAATTACAGTAGAATCTGTGACTTCTCTGCATTTAGTGGTCACTACTCACCTGGGTAGTCATATGTAGGAATCTCCTCTTTACACCGCTCATCACCCTCACATATGTCTCTGTAGTATTAATATGGGTCAGATCTTCACCCTGAAACAAATATTGTAAAAGTCACCAACAGATGGAGAAGTCACATCTATGATCAGCTCTAATCCTGCCATCTCCACCGTTCTCATTACACAAGTATAAAACATATAATACTGGTGGATAAAACAAGACTGAGCACAAGATCTTCACATCCGTCTATACATCATAGGGGAGATCTCATGACACCTTCTCTCCATCTACCTGATGATCCTGAGGAGCATTGGGATCTTCTTGTTTACAGTCCTGTGGAAGAAGAGGACGGGGACATCTCTCTGGTGTTGTCCTCTTACTGGATAGATCTGGAGGAAACACATACAGGGACTGAATTCATTCTTTACATACAGATAATTATAGGCCGTGTGTATTTAGTCCTGTCTATTACCTGGTATTTTGTATTTTGCTGAACTGAGTTGTTTAGGTATGGGCACCTGTGTATTGACCAGGCATTCGGCCATTACTACAATTTACCAGCATATGATATTGTAATGTCCCTCCTGAGTGACAGTGTGTTACCAATTTCCCCTTTGTATACAATGTTGGAGGATATTATAGTCATCTCATATTAGCATATGACAGTATGTATTTTCTGACTGTATGACTTATTTTGTATAATCATTCTATATTGTGCAATTTTTGTCTCTACTAGTCAGCATTATTTATTTATTTGCTCAGTTTATTTCGGTGCTCTGTGTGCGCCTTTTTCATCGCTGCACGCTGTTCCATATAATACCGGCTCTGTTGTCATTTTTTCTACCGGTGTCTTAAATTTGCATAATAAATTAACTTTGTAATTTTGCATTATATTGGATCTGTGGTCGTGTTTTTGTGGTCTTCATGCCACCCCTTGCACGGGATGGAGGAGCATATACCTGGATGGAGGAGCACATACCAGGCTAGGGGAGCACATACCAGGCTGGGGGAGCACATACCAGGCTGGGGGAGCACATACCAGGCTGGGGGAGCACATACCAGGCTGGGGAGCACATACCAGGCTGGGGGAGCACATACCAGGCTGGGGGAGCACATACCAGGCTGGGGGAGCACATACCAGGCTGGGGAGCACATACCAGGCTGGGGGAGCACATACCAGGCTGGGGGAGCATATACCAGGATGGAGGAGCATATACCAGGATGGGGGAGCTTATACAAGGATGTAGGATCATATTTCAGGACTAGCTATTGAACCCATTCTACGCTCGTCTTGTGATTTTTATTGGTACATTTTTGTGCCATGTTAAAGGGATCCTGTCACCAGAAATAACATTGTTAAACTGCAAATATGCAGTCAATCTGCAGGTTAACAGTGTTATTATGCTGTCTCGTGCCTGCATGCAGCGGGGATAAAATGATCTTTATTCTCACTAGTATGGTCATTTCAAGAAAAAGTTTGCTCATTTCTGCATCAAGATGTTTATTCTTCCCAAGTGATCACATACAACTCATCACGTAATGTAGGGTATCAATAATTAATTGTGTACAGAAGGTATAAACACCTTTGTGCATAGAAGAACTTCATTTGCTGCCATGTCACGTCTACCCATGACACTCTGTAATGTTCTTGTACTGGCATGCTCCTGCACTGTCACTTTTCTAACCAGCCTTCCCAATACAGTCCTTGGTTGTGCTGGTGGAGATGCTGCACTAAATTCACAGGGTCACTTACTTCATTTTGTAAGAGTCAAAATTAGCCAATCTGTTATTAGCAGAGATAAGTTGTTACCCGGTTTTGCGTAGATTATTACCGGACCCTACTTCTCAATCCTTTCCTGATCTGTCTACATATTTCTTGTTGGTTTGGCTTCTCACTTGACTGTCCTTCCAGGACCGGTACAGCCGGTAGAAATTCAGCATATAATTACAGTAGAGTCTGTGACTTCTCTGCATTTAGTGGTCACTACTCACCTGGGTAGCCATATGTAGGAATCTCCTCTTTACACCGCTCATCACCCCTCACAAATGTCTCTGTAGTATTAATATGGGTCCGATCTTCACCCTGAAACAAATATTGTAAAAGTCACAGACAGATGGAGAAGTCACATCTATGATCAGCTCTAATCCTGCCATCTCCACCGTTCTCATTACACAAGTATAAAACATATAATACTGGTGGATAAAACAAGACTGAGCACAAGACCTTCACAGCCGTCTACACATCATAGGGGAGATCTCATGACACCTTCTCTCCATCTACCTGATGATCCTGAGGAACATTGGGATCTTCTTGTTTACAGTTCTGTGGAAGAAGAGGACGGGGACATCTCTCTGGTGTTGTCCTCTTACTGGATAGATCTGGAGGAAACACATACAGGGACTAAATTCATTCTTTACAGATAATTATAGGCTGTGTGTATTTTGTCCTGTCTATTACCTGGTGATGTGAGGGGCTGGGGATCCTCCATCATGACGTCCTTGTACAGATCTTTGTGTCCTTCTAAATACTCCCACTCCTCCATGGAGAAATAGACGGAGACATCCTGACACCGTATAGGAACCTGACACATACAATGATACAGGTCATACCCCAATCCCTTCATAACATTACTGTATAATGTCCCAGCATTCCCAGCAGTGTCACCTCTCCAGTCAGTAGCTCAATCATCTTGTAGAGAAGTTCTAGAATCTTCTCGTCATTGAGGTCCTCATGTTTCAGGGGGTGAGGTGGAGGCACCGTGATTGGGCTCAGGGGTCTTCCCCATCCCTCAGACACAGGGTCTTGACAGCGATCACTAGAGGTCTTCACTACTATGTAATCCTGGTGATGGAGAGACACATTAATAAATCTCACTACAGACATTTCCAGAGTCCTCATCTCTCCAGTTATGTCCATCTGTTATTCCCATAGGTAATAATGATGTTGTAAAAAGAAGCCATGACATATCTGGAGAACTCTTGCAGGAGGTGCCATTGATAAAGAGAGGCTGCCATCTGCTGCCCAGCCAAAATCAAGTGGACCCAAAGCATGTTGAAAGTTTTGCGGGGGGAATGACCTTGTGTGCTTGACTAGATCAGGTGACCCACAAGAAAGACTTCCCTGGTATAAAAGCCCTGCACGCCCATCCAAGAGGATATTTGGCACAAAGGAAGGGAGCAGGGCAGACATTCTCTAGAGACACTGCTCAGACTAGCGTGGCAGGACTCAGAGGGGAATCTACGCCACCCAGATATTGGTCACCATCTGGCAATGTCTGGATTCTACAGAAGATATCCCCAAGAACGGCTTACACTCATCAGAGCCAGAAGCTGCGTACTGCGCTGTTCAAGTCTCCAAGGACCAACTATGCCTGTCAAGAGCTGATGCCCAGTCCTCTCCGCCTTGAGCCTAAGAGACTTCCGCCAATTGTCAAGCCGAGTAGACCCATGTGGAGACTGCGACAGGAGAGGCACACCTGCGATTGAGCGAATGAGCAAGGCCGTCACGTCCAGCTATCATCAATGGTACCGGGATCAGCTGGGATTAGGAGTACAGGTTGGTAGGGGGTCAGTTGGTGCGTTAAAGGCTCAACGGGCTATAATACACTATTTCAGGAAGAGACTTGCTGCCTAGCGGGAAAACCCGGTGACCTCTGCTAGAACAAGAAAGTGGTGACTGGGCGCAACACCTTTGTAAAAAGGACACTAAGGTTAACTAATGAAAGACTTTCTTCTTTATTCTAATCCTGTTGTTATTCCCTCTACTGTAAAATTACATAGCTACTAACACTAATTATATAAAAGTTACTGTTGTATATGAATAGCATTATAACAATCCATAGCTGTTTCCACCTCGTGATCTCTGCTCGTTGCATCCAGACCCCTGCATTACTTTTGGCGTATTCGGCAGGATGCAACATCAGAGATGGCGGACCATTATATGAACCAAGCCCAGCGAGGTAAATATACACTTGATGGCTTTGCTCAGCAACCTTCCCAAGTTCACAGGGAGCAGTGTGTCACTGTAGGACTGGGCAGAGATGCTGAAAAGCATGCTACACATGTATACCCTGACCCCTTCCATGCAGGCCAAATTAACCCTCCTGACCCTTGATCGGGAGGCCTGGCAGGCGGTTATGTACCGCCCCACCTAGGGATCATTACACTGTGGAAAAGATGATAAAAATCTTGGAAGATATTCATGGTGATACCATGGATATAAGGCACTTCAGCATGTTGTTGTTCTAGAGGGTCCAAGGGGAAAGCGAGACCATAGATCAGTAATGTTATGGATTGTGGGAAGTGATGACCCATATCACCAAGAAGACCCAAGATGAGAACTGAGAACTGGGTCCCTTGGACGAAGTGATGCAGAACCAACTCGTTGCTGGACTGAAGGATTACTCTCTGAACAGATTCTTATTGAAGCGTCCATGCCTGAATTCCGGTCTGGGCTTTCTTGAGGTCGGGGCCGAAGTTAGAGTCTTTGAGAGAGAGGCCCCTGTTCTCACCGCGGCGGTCTGGAGTCATGAAGTGTTCACCTCTGACTCAACACTTACTGAGTCCGACTGGGTGCGGGAGATACATCAAGAGATTTGGGACATTCAAGGTGAGCTGTGTAGCATCAAGGGGACCCTTGCCGCCAATCCTCTAGCTGATCACCTGAACTCACGTGAGAGTCATTCCTTTCAGACCACATCATGCCACGTACATAGCCCATCAGCGGAACACGAATGAGAGTTTTGAACCTGGGGTGGAAGGGGGCAACATTTCAAGAGAAAGGAGGAGAAAGGAGGAGATGAGGTGCCCATTAAACTAATTCACCCCACGGTCATGGAGTATACCATGGGGTTTCAAGGCTCTGAGGGAGAAGAGAAAATTACGAGGGTATTGTCTCCGAGAGACCCATTACATGGGCTGAATTCAATGGGCAACACATTCACTGCTTGATGAACTCGGGGTCTCAGTTGACCACAATGCCTGAAGAATCTTTTCAGAGTCATTTTTCCAAATTTCTTGCCCCCAGAAAAGAACACAGCACCTGGTGGCGGCTAATCAACTGCCTATCCTAGGAGTGGAGTAGTTTGGATGTTTGCAGTAGCGTAGCTTCCAGGGGGGCAGAGGGTGAGGTCGACCCGGGCCCCTTGCTCTGAGGGGGCCCACCCCCAGAAGCTACTGGCCACTGTTAACTATGTCGGAGTGCACAGCACGCTGAAAGCGCCACTGTAGTGCAGGGAGACAATCTCCCTTCTTCACTACCGCTGTCTGTTTATAGTCAGGAGCATACGCCCCCCGGGACTCTATATGCCGGCGCTGTACCTATAACTGCCTCCTGCAAACAGAAGACCTGCCTCATTCCACCCTGTGTATCTGCAGGAAAGGCGTCACCACGCAGCATCAGCTTCTTCTTCCCACAGAGGAGCAAGACAAGATGGTGCTGTGAGTAAGACCTCAGGGTGCTTCGTGCATGGGGCCCCGGAGTTTTTCTGCAGTGAGGAGGGGGCAGGATGTGCTCCCCTCCTTACAAGTCCTGGATTGGTTATTTTCTTGTATTTGTGGTCTTGTATCTGAGGCACACTAGATTTATGGTGGCTACTTGAACTTTTGAACAGATCAGAAGGTGTTTCCATCAATTAAGATCAGCTGCCATAAATCTCATTGTGGGCTCAGATACAGCCCCTGATAGATATTACACACTGCCTGATAGAAATCACCCCAGCTGCAGGACAGCACAGATAAGAATATGTCTTTCCCTCTTTACATACGTACGTAAAAATTATAGTATCAAAAACATGAAGGCAGCGCACTATTTGACAAAATTAAAAAATAGTGTTTTAACAGCCCATTGGGGCTCAGCCCATGTCGGTTCTAAATGAGAACCTTTTTCCAGGAAGAACCAAAACTGTTTTTTTCATTTTGTCTAAATAGTGTGCCGCGTTCATTTTTTTTTGCTGCTATATTGAAGATGGTAATTTCCTGAATGTTTTGCAGCCGTATATTACACACTGTTTGCTAGTGCGCTTTCAAATCCTCTCCAACACAGACTATGTGACTTGGTTCTGTAGCCGGGGTGAGGGTACTATCATCTCATATTGTAAAACCAGGGTGGCAAGCATGAAAACCCAATTATATACCTTTTTATTAAAAAAAATAATCCCCACAAAGTTGAGGATGAATATACAGTATATGATAAAGAGCCAAATAGAAGAAAATACAAACAGCCAGTAGGTGTTGTAAGCTTTTCAGGGGATATAGCTCCGGGATCGCCGTCTCGGGTAACGGAGTGGCATAAAGAGTCCAGACAGCAGTATGGTGAAACTGGCCGCAACCAGTTTTATTAAAGTCCACAGCAAACAAAACATAAACCAAATCATAAGCAAAAGACCTAAGTCTGGCAGGCTGCTCACTGAAACACAGTTAGTTCCCCCACTACTGTGAACTAGGCTCTAGCAGCCTGGCCACAACAACTCATATATTGTAATTACCATGATCGACTTGCAGGAGACTCCAACAGGCTCTGAAGTCAATCCAGACAGAGCTCAATGTCTGTGTTCTCCACCACCTACTTTGGCTGCCTAATTAACACCTGAGTGGCTTCAGGTTTGAGCTGCAAGCCTGTACTGAATGGAGGGTGTAGTGAACTTACTCCACCACTAGGTTTACAAAGCCATACCTTTCCCTTATGCCAGTCAGCTAAGTACCTGGGCGAGATGTACACCCCATCCAATACAATCCCTTCACTGTCTCACATATCCCCCCCCCCTCTTCTCCAGCCCTCCAGGTCTGGTCATCAATCCTAAAGAGACAGTGAACTCCGGACAAAGCATCCGCACTACCCTGAACTCCCGGCCTATGCTCTTGCGGGCTTTGGGTATCCTGCACGGTTTCAGCTTGACCTTAGTGCCGGGTTCAGTCTCGGTATAGTGCCTCACCAGAGAATTACGATCAGGCAAGTCAGGACACCTCTGCTGAGTCTTCCTCAGAAACCCTCGTACTTCCTGTTTTTGGTGTACTGACAACGTCTCACGAACTATCCCAGGAGGTATAGGTGGTTTTAACCCTTTCTCTAATTTACCCGAGGGCAACAATGACTGTCTGTCCCTCCAGGGCTTGATCAGGTTGATATGATGACCTGGTAGGGCTTCCGTCTCCTGGTTGATGTACATTGTAGGGACCTCGTTCTCTTTCTGTACTATCTCGTAGGGGCCCTGCCATTTGTCCAAAAACTTACTTTCCACCGTGGGAATTCGGATCAGGAACCCGATCTCCCGGGGTTTAAAGTCCTAACTTTTACTGACGTTATATATTCTGCTTTGAGCTGCTTGGGCTCTCTGCAGGTGATCCTTAACCAGTGGCATAACTTAGTGGTCCTATATAGCAGGTTGTTGTTCATGGCAAAATGGGGAAACCGTTTATCAGAGCCGGGCTCTTGTGGAATCTCATTCAGAACAGTTATACTTTCCCTGGCATTTTTAAGAGTGGGGTCTCGCAACTGCTCACTCCCAAAATGGTCACAGGACACAGGTAGGTCAGGGACATTACTGTTCCAGAGAACCACTATCCTCTTTCCCCAACATCACCTGCAAAGGAAATTCATCATTATCATCACATAAATTCAACAACACATTAGCATTGTGTTCCGCCCCTATGGGCCGCGCACCTCAGTAGGAGCTTCATCACACTGTCCGGTAGAAACCTTTTTCTTTCCAGAGACCCCAAAACAGGGGAAAGTCACGACCCAATATGACTGGGTGCTCAGGTTTT